>VZRO01000205.1:988250-1069411 GCA_013397915.1 Daphoenositta chrysoptera
TTTTTTAAATTTAGGATACTGCCTTCTTTCTTAATGTCCTTAATGTCTTAATGCCTTAATGTAGCAGCAAATTACAGTTCATTCCCACTGTGTCAAGTACTCCTTCATAGTTATTCAAATCAAATTCTTGGTACTTTAACAGAACACTTCCAAGTCTGTTTGAGAACAGCTAGACAAGGTCCTTAATGACTTTGTAAAACTCTGTCATAATGCTCTTCATTTCTCTTCCTCTCTGAATTGAAGAGTGCCATCCTTTCCAGCATTTCTTCACAAAACAAGACTTTCATATGTTGTTCTTCTATATTCTTTCTCTAGCTATCCTAAATCCTTCTTAGAACATGGAGACCAGAACTTCAAAAAGATGATGAATTGATTTTACTTCTGCAAAACTTTGACATGACCATACCTTGAGTACTACACTGTCTTCATGAGGAAAACATAAAAATGCAGTGATTCTTCAGGAGCCTATGGTTTTAGGTCTGTAACTGTACCTTAAACAGTATTTAAATGTTGCTTCATTTTAACGGTGTTATTGTAGTACAGATATTACCTCCTAATAATGCAATTTGTTTTTTTAAAGGTGGTTGTCAGAATACTTCTTCATTTTCAAGTTGTCAGCAGCCTGTTGCAGGGGAAAAAAAGAAAAAAAAGTACAGCAACAGTATCAGCCTAAAAGACTGATATAAATAAAGAATTACTGTGCAAGGATGTCTAATTTGGTATACACTCTGCAGCATAAAATAAATTCCTAATAACCCATAACTCAATGCTTTATGGTTTTCAGTCATTAAGAAGAGTGGAAAAATCACCCAGGCTCTTACTCTAATGCTATAATTCTCATTTTTAGGCAAGGTTTTTGTTATAGACTTGAATAATGAAGATACAGTTCTTTACCTCTCACATAATTTCTGCTATTTTAGAAGACAGCAAGGATCAGAGCCATCTGTTGTCAGTTTATGAAATATAAGTCATATATGGTGTTCACAACTTGATGAACAAGACCAAATGTCACTCACCACATTCTTCATTGATTGGATGAAATATTTTGCCTATAAAATATATATAAAATATAACATATGCACATTATATATATAAAATATGACAAATTTTCTCAGAGAGAGAGAAAAATAATTTCTACTGTTTGTGTAAAAATCGCTGTTCCTGCATTAGAAGATATGTGTGCCTATGTTAGTGAAAGCTGACAGAAGTGGCTATCCCATTTAGTGAGTCATTAATGTTCAGATATGTGATAATTGGCTTCTGGTGACCAAGTAATTTCCCAAAAAGCCTTGTATACAATTTATTCTTTGAAGCTGAACACATATAATATAATCCTGGTTATTTTCATATCTAAAAAATAGAGGAAAATTAAAGAAACGTTTATTGAGTCACACAATTTATTTAAAATAAAACAAAATACAAAGCAAATAGTCAACCTATTCTCAGTTAATTTATCATTATTTGGCACTCCCCAGTGTATTTATCTCATATTTTTGAATAACCTGAGATACCTCCTTCAAGTAGCATAAATAAAATTGTCCAGTCACTCTCATTTTAATATAAAATCAGAAAAATAAATAAATAAAAATTTTCTCAATTTTGACAACTCTTTTCATTTTCTGGATATTTACATAAAAAGCTGCATTTCAGATTACTTTCTGCACAAAATGTTATAGTAATTTTTCAAACCTGCAGCTACCACTGATTTTTCTGTAGTTTCAAGAAGGCATTCTAAGTGAGGTCATTTCGGGTCAGAAAATATGTGATTTTTTCAACAATATGTGAATTTTTTAATGTAAGTATACCGTGAGAGAGGCTAGGTGACTTGGTTTATTTCAAACTATAATAACTAAACAAGTAATATTTAAGAAGAATGGCTCTTGAAAACTACACTTTATACATAATGTTGTTATCAATAGAGGAGTAAGCAAAATAAACAGTGTTTATAACATGGATTAGAATTTCAGAATACTGACCTATGTTCTGTAATATTATCTAAAGACATCTCAATAATATGATTTATTAAAGGAAAAGAGTCTATATTAAGAGAGCATTAAAATGGTCCCCCACAATTAGTTTCTAGGAGCATGAAAAAAATTGTGGTTGTTGACTAAAACATGAAAAGTAAGACAAGAGTATAAAATCTAAAAGGATCTTGCAGATCATAAAAAAACCTGCAGCTGTGGTTTGAAACCTTGACTTTCAAACTTTCAATATGGATGACGGTGATCTTACAGTGCAGTGTTATAAAAAGAATAGGAGGTATTACAAGGAGAAGAAATATCTCATTTACTCTGGACATGGCAACATTGACCTTTTACAGGGAGCTGCAGTCAGTTTGACAAACTCTGCAGTGATGATCTCACTAGCTTAAAGAGTGAAAGAGGGTACACAACGTACTCTCAAGGAAACCATTTTTCAAAGTGAGTCTGTACAGAATGAAAGAAACATTAGCGCTTCTAAGAAAAACAGGAGAAGAATGCCAGGATGGAATTCACCTCATTTGACTTTTTGCCTGCCTTTGACTGCTGGGCTGACATCACTTGAGTAATCAGGCTGATATTGGAGGTCTGAGGTGTGTTGCTAAGCAGTTGCTAGGGACAAAGCTTCCAGTGGGTAAAGCACTATTAGGAAGTAATTTTGAAAGAAATACCACCCACGTACAAAAGGCAGGAACAGCAGCACTAAATTTATATGAGAGTGTTTGCACATTGACTCACTACACCCATCAGCAAGCGACACCTTGAAGCAGTCTGCTGACAAGCAAAGATCAAACAACCTGGGAGATGGTCCCCACCTGATAAAGCTTATCCATCCTCCACCTTCCCAGCCCGGAGCAGCAGGCCTACACCTTTGGGGGCACCTGACTATGGAAGATCTCCAGGGATTCCTGGGACCAAGGTTATGCAGCCAGAGTCACTATGCTCAGTCACTCCTCCCCGACGCTGAAGGATGGAAGTATAAGCAAGAAAAGAGAAGAGATAGAAACTTTTCTGCAACTTTTTTAGTACTTTGCATTATTAACCATTCTTATGCAGAGACAATATTACATTTCAGAACTCATTGACACAGTTATTGAGCAATAACTAATACATTTTGTTCATCCTGATCTAAACCATGATACTACCTCACAACAGGTATTTTAAAAAATGTTATCTATATACATATTCATAATCATACAGTTGCATATACACACATGCCCACACATCTAGGTATATGTGAATTCTGTATATTATGATTTTTTTCACAAATTACTTCTTAAAATAAATTTTCCTCAATATTCATTCTGAATCCAGGAAATAATGATGAAATACTAAAAATTGTGGTTGCCACACCTTTGAACATGCATAGGCTTATCTTAGAGCAAATCCTCAAGAGCTTTCAAGATTTTGGTTTCAGCTACTGATCTACTTGGCTTTCATGGATTTTACCATTCTTAATTTAAAAAGAAATGTGGCTTACTTTTGGGGTTGTTTTTGTTTTGTTTTTATTGCAATCACTTTGCCATCCCTGTCTTGCAAACTAGTAAACAATGAGACAATAAGTACTACACCAGCACTCACAGCCAACTTCTGCTCTGATATTTTAGCTCTACACTGTACACTAGCAATAATCAAGGACAAATTCCTACAAATAACTCAGTCCCCTGATAATTTAAAACTGCCTTAGCTGTGAATAAGATTATATTACTTCTTGTTGTTTGACACACTCTTAAACACCCTTACACAAGGCACACAGAAGTTTTAATATTTCATTGCTTTTGGAAACCCAGCAAAGCAAAGTTTTAACTTAGATTTTTATTAAAGCAATTTAACAAATTGTGGCAGTTCAGGAAAAGAATTTGGAGTTTTAGTTTAATATTACTAAACTACATATTTATAAAAGTCTGGCTTGGTTCTAAAACCCTATGCATCATCCTAAAAACAATGATGATCTTGCCTCAAAAGCAGTGAAACTTATGAAATCTGATGTTCTATGCCCCTGCATCTCTCCTGACTGCAGTAAAGTTGTCGTACTGAACACAGATACTGCAATATTTCCCCCTGTGGTGATTTAAGTTTCCTTAGCTTTTACTTTGACTTCATTTTATGGCCAATAAATACCATCTGGACAAGTAACATTGCAGTTCTTTTGTTATTAGGAATCAATCACATTCTTTGTGGTCAGCTGATATGCAGAAGGACCAACAGTTCAGCTTGAACTTTGAAATAAATATAAATTTAAAAAATAACCTCACAGATTGCAGTGAAGTGGAGCTTTCATAACTACAACATGAAAGAATTTCTCAGACATTCACAATTCTGTACAAGGCACCATACTGTGTTCTTTACAGAATGCATACAAGCTTTCAAGTTATGTTAGTTTTATAAAGTAACTTTTTCTGAGCAATCAGTTCTTTCATAGTTACATCACATACGATCAATTTAAACATTTTTCCTTAAAATTACAGTTTCTTTTCCTTAAAATTATAGTTTATAGTGCCATTTTACTGTTTATGTTTGCATAACTCTGGTAAAGTGCTGTTACTGCACAGAGAAAATGTTGTGTAGGATATTTTATACTAAAAATATATTGTTTTGGGAATTCTCTTGTGCTATTGCATAATCTATAGATTTTAAAGTTTCTAAATAAAAATAAGAAAAACTAATGTAAAAGAATTCTTTAGGTATTTAGAAATATCAAATTTTAAAAAAAGAGGTGAATTTCTGGGAAATTAATATAACTGGGAGGAAAAAAATTTTAAAGGTGATCATTTTATTTTTACATCTGACATTTTTCTATCTACACACAGAGATATGTGCATATAATATATTTAAAATAATTTGCAAAACCAAGGTATTTTTAACTGCTGACTCCTATCATAAAGCAGTACTTTTGATACCTTTGTTAGCAGTGTTAAGCACCAAGACCCTTTCTTTTAGCAGCTCTCTTTCAGCAACTCTCTTTCACCTCTTTGAAGTAAACAAAGTTCAGGACAGGGGCTCAACACAGTCTTGTGTTGATATCCTGAACTCACTGAAGTCACTGCCAGAATTCACTTTTGAATTCTTGTTTTCAGCTCCATCACATAAAAACCCCCACAGTTTATCCTATGCAGCTGTGAAATGGAGCACTGTAATGCTTCTACTTCCTAATCCTCAGTGCATATTACCCAGAGTACAGGAACAGTATTGCTGGGGAAAATATCTTTATGACCTCTACCAGTTCTGTTTCCCCTTTGTCACCAGCTGAATGTGGTACGGTAATTCCTGGTAGTGTGCAGTGCTAATGAGACTGCACTTCCTGATGGTTTGCCATATTTTTTAAGTAGTTTCGTTTGGGTTTTTTTGGTTTGGTTTTTTAGCACAATTTCCTCACTTTTTTTCCTTCACAATAATCTATTTTTCTGTAGTTTTTGGATCTAAGAGATATCCAAAGAAGGCTGAAATATCTTTCCTTCACTTATTAAACAATCTTTATCTTGATTTATAAGTTTCCAGGCTTTTGTTCTTCCTGTTCTTTCTCCTATCCCACTGGGAGCAGGAAAAATGAGTGAGTGGCTTAGTTACTCACTGGCCTGTCAACTCACCACAAGGTCTTGGAAAAAATGGTGCCCTGGGACAAATTACTAAAACTCAGAAAGTCTTGGTAGTGATAATTATACACACTTGTAGTAAAGCTTATAATTAGGTGATATGATGTCCCCAGAAAAATAGTCTTCAACCCCCATAGCTGACTTGTTGTGCTAATTGGTTCATATTAACATATTGTATTAAAATAATATTTGGGCCAAACTGGTTTATTTTTTGTGAAAGTTTTGTAAAAATATTTTGAAATTGCATCATCTTCACAATTCAGAACTGGTCCACTAGGTAGTTCTGTAGCTATTTCAATTCATAAATGCCCTTTAGCCCTTTTAAGTAACTAGACATTACTCATAATTTTAAAGCTCCTTTGTTTGCTTTCATTTAAATTTATTATATTCAAATTATTCAGGTAGTTTAACATTTCCTGATATGCTGACTGCATTTTCTTGATGACTGCTAGCAAAAGAAGTTTGATTAATGGTGTATGTCCACAAAGACTGCAGCTTTAGGTAAACTAACTATTTCATTCTCTCAAATTACATTTCTCATTGTTAATATGTTAAATATTGAAGGTAAAGCTTATCAGAACAAATCATATCTAAACTAGTTCTGAAAGTCCAGCTCTAATTCTGTGATGGTAAGATGACAGCTTTAAAAAACAAAAATAGGTCAGCATTGAATACTTTGAAAATTCTCATAATCTGTTTAAAATCCTTAGCTG
The DNA here is from genome assembly GCA_013397915.1 of Daphoenositta chrysoptera. Classification (NCBI taxonomy): domain Eukaryota; kingdom Metazoa; phylum Chordata; class Aves; order Passeriformes; genus Daphoenositta; species Daphoenositta chrysoptera. Next base: position 994,539 of record VZRO01000205.1, read on the forward strand.
GTGTTTACACACTCTGCTCTGCTGCAGAGGTATAGAGCTAAAGAGGCTATCAAGTCAGCCTAGCCTGTACTTTCTCTCTCCCAATTATATATGATAGCCTTTCTTTGTTGCACTCTGGAAAAGCAGATTGAACGTGGTGCAATCAAAACAAGCCAGGTTATCCTCAGAGTTTTAAAGAAAACTTAGGGGTTTAAAGAAACTTACCAACTCAACTAATTTAGAGTAAGGAAGGCTAGCAAATAATCTCAGGAGCAGAGGCATAGAAATTTCCAAGAGGGCCAAAATAATTGACACCCTGCCCCTTGACCAACAGCATCATGTAGGCAGGAGAGTGCCCACATCATCTCAGGTGACATGTAGGGCACTCTACTTCCGTGTAAGATCTGATTTTTCCAAACTGCACTACTCTTTGGTGGACACAAGGCAGAGCAAAACTCTTAACCACATCCAAAAAGCATTTGTGCTACTGGCTTTTACTTTTGGATGACCTGGACGTTAAGTGTCTGCCCATTCGGGTAGAGCCATGACATCACCTATCATCCTGTGTTTGCCAGCCATGATCAGGTGCATCACTGTTTGCCTCACTGAGTGGGTGAGAGGCTGGGCATGACCCAGCCATGGGCACTCCCAGCCCAGCGAGCCAAACGTGTCCTGGGCTGCATCCAGAGCAGCGTGGGCAGCAGGGGAGGGAGGGGATTCTGCCCCTCTGCTCTGCTCTGCTGAGACCCCACCTGGACCTCTGCATCCAGCTCTGGGCTCCCAGCACTGGAAGGACAGGGAGCTGTTGGAGAGAGTCCAGGGGAGGGACACCAACATGATTAGAGGGATGGAACAGCTCTCCTATGAGGAAAGGCTGAGAGAATTGGAATTGTTCAGCCTGGAAAAGAGAAGGCTTTGGGGTAACCTAATTGCAGTTGTTCAGTACCTGAGGGAACTTACAAAAATGATGTGGCAAGACCATTTAGAATAATATGTAGCTACAGGAAAAGGGTGAATGGGCGGGTTCAAATTGAGAGTGAGTAGATTTAGATTAGATATTAGGAAAAAGTCTTTACTGCAAGGTTGGCAAGATATTGGAACAGGTTGCCCTAGGCAGTTGTGGATGCCCCATCCCTGGAGGTGTCCAAAGCCAGGCTGGATGGGGCTCTGACCTGGCTGGTCTAATGGAAGGTGTCTCTGTCCATGGCAGGGGTGTTGGAAGTAGATGAACTTTCAAGGTCCCCTTCCAAACAAAACCATTTTATGATTCTATGACTCTGTTACTGTATGGCAATGTTATTGCTCATTTTTCTTACTGCCTCAGTAAAGCCTGGTTTATAATGTGTTTTTAGACTCCATTGCTCTGTGAATCACACCAATAAAGACTGAGAAGAGACACTCCCTCTCTAAGGATAGTGACAAGCATAGAACAGGGAATGTGAACACACCACCACACACACTTCAAGCTGTTTAGTCCCTTGCTGTCTCTAATCTGTAGACTACAATAGCCTGGATGTTCCATGAAAGCAAACAAGACAGGTTATTTTATACTTGGAAAACATCTTCAAAGTGGACTGGCAATAATACTATGGCAGGACAATCATCGAAATATACCTTCAGATGTATTCTCCTACCAAGAATTGGAGTTGAGTAATATTTACTGGTCATTTTTATATGCTCTTTGTTACAGTAACAATGAATTTTACATTGAAGATATCCCCAGACACATAGTCAAAAGGGTAGTTATGGCACAGAACAGACAACACCTAGACTTGTAGGAACCATACTACATTTCTGGCTCAGCTGTCCCATCAAATAGCTGTATTATGTTTGCTGAAAATAAAATATTTTCTTTGGAATCTTTAGCAATTCCCTTATGGGATGAACACATCGTCCCACTGGAATGAAGTGTTCCACATTTACCTATCTCTACTTTTCCATTCCCTCAAGAGTTTGTATATAGAGAAGGTAGGTTCTCTGAGCAGTGGTAAATACTGTATGAGCCATGTTGAGCTCAGGGAAATGATCAGAATTCCTCTACAGCTGCTTTTGCTGAGTTTCTTAATATTTCATCTGTGTGACTGAATTAATAAATTTAGAAAAGCCATTAGAGATTTAATAAGGCAGCACCAAATAACACCTAGACCCTTACCATCAGTATAAACTGCATAGGATAGAGGTAGAGCATTAACAAATTTATTATTTAATTCTGAGTTTATATTTCTTTTTCAATTGAAGACTCATATTATTTTGTCTATCTTTGCAATCTAGTTGCAGTAGAATGAGACCCATATTTCTTGAAATAGGGTGTTTTCAGCACTTTAGCATTCAGTGGTATGTAGAGGAAAATATATTTTATATTGTCTTTTCAAAAAGCAATTTAAGTCTGGGAGAAAAATGTCAGTGTTTGAAACTCCTGGATGGAAAGCAAAATTCTGAACTCCAAGAATATGATATTCAGCTCTTCTGCTTGAGATGTCACTGCTGGTCCTCTGTATTAAATGCCAGACTGATATAAACAGTCACTGAAATAGAACTTAGAAAATGATATGTAATACCCCAAACAATTACACTAATGCACTGTCTAGAGCCACTGCTGTCTTATTAGAATGAGAATATCACAGAAATGGTGATTCAAGTTTTAATAACATCCTGGACAATTTCTGCTTTTGCTTATAAAATAATGAAATTTTGTGCCAAAAAGAAGTGAACTATGGCACACGCTGATACTGATATAAAAATAGAAGAAACTGAAAAAATGTTTGGGCTGAGTAAACAGCCTATTCACTCAAGCTGCTATTTCAATAGGACAAGGTACCTAGGAAGACTGTACTTAGGTCTGTATTCAGTCTTTTTTTCCTGCTGTAATGATCTCCTTTTCTTTTTCTTTTTTTTTCTCTTTTTTCTTTTCTCTTTTTTCTCTTTTCTTTTTTCTTCTTTCTTTTTTCTTCTTTCTTCTTTCTTTCTTCTTGTTTCTTTCTTCTATTTTCTTTCTTTTTTCTTTTTTCCTTTTTCTTTCTTCTTTTTTCTTTCTTTTTTCTTTCTTTTTTCTTTCTTCTTTTTTCTATTTTCTATTTTCTGTTTTCCTTTTTCCTTCTCTTCTCTTCTTCTCTTCTCTTCTCTTCTCTTCTCTTCTCTTCTCTTCTCTTCTCTTCTCTTCTCTTCTCTTCTCTTCTCTTGCCTTTTTTTTTCTATCTTTTGAGGGCTTTGAGTATCTACAGATAAACCTGAACTTCTCGATGCACCTGAAAATTAATACTTTGCCGCAATAAGAAATAGCAACATATATGTGACACAGAATGAAATGTATCCGTCCAGTAATGTCTGGTATTTCTTTTAACATAATGATATAGAGATTTTTTAAATAAATATCCTTATTTTGTTTCTCAGAAATGTGGTTTTTAAGCCAACACAGATATAAGCTAAATTAATGAAAGGCACCTTAGAAGCCTTATGTTATATTTATTGCACTGCGGTATATATAATGAAAATATGCAAAGGCTGCAAACCTGATGTTCTTCTTACACTCTCTGAATCCAAAATAATGAGAAATTTTTTAGAAGCTTGTATGTCAAATATCAGCCTCTGTTAGGCAATCATTCTCCCTATAACTTAGAAAAACTGATACAGTACTTTGTTATGCACAAATATTTATTATGAGTGATGAGGAGGTGGATTCTTTCCACTTAGGACTCAGAGGTGCTCAGTAATATAAATACCTGAACTTAAAAAATTGAATTGCATTCCTAATTTGTGAAAGTGTAAATGAAAAGATACAGAATGTGTGCATGTGGTATTATTTTTTCATAATTCACTAATCTAATTCTGAGTTGTAATGCTGTGACCATGACTACAGTAATTTATGACCTTTCATTTTTCATAAGATACTGCCTATTAATTTCTGATTTTCTGAATACAGAAAAACCAAGCAACCAACCAAACAAAAAAAAAAAACAATCCAAACCAACAAAACAACTCAAGGGAGAGGAATCATCCAAAGTGATGCAGTGAGGATTACTCTAGCTATCAGCTGTTCATTGATTTTTTTATAGGTGGAAAGTAATATTCGTATCTGCAAAATGCTTTCATATTACATATGCTTATCTTGTTGCATTTATATTAGTTCCTCAAAGATAAGAGAAAATGTGTTTGTACTGCTGACAAACCTGATACTGTTAAATTTTACCTCATCAAGTAGTCAGTTGGAATTATCTACACGTATTACTTTCAACTGTATACAATTTTATACACATGCACTTTTCTATCTTTCTATTGTAGATAAAATAGTTTGATTAAATTTTATACATTTCAAGTGCATATATGCGATTAAATTAACATCGATATCTTCGAATCAGAAATTATTAGCCTCATCAAAACTGATATATGGCCTAAAAACAGTATGACAATCACCTCACAGAGCCTACCTGGTAAACACAGACTCTTGGCCTGAGACAAGTTTGTGCTACTGCTCTTTGGAGCACAGTTAAATCACAATACCAGGCAGCTCTTGTCCCTGATGATTTATTTGTTTATAATACAGTTATTCTAGAAAATTAAGACTTGTCCACAGAATGAGCCATTAAGCTGAAAACACCTTCTCCAATTTCTTTCAGTTTTAATTCTGCATGTATTAAAGTCCACATGGGAGCATAAATGCATATTGTATTTTCAGTGTCAATTTCTAATGCAAATCTGCCTGATATTTTTAAATATTATTTTCAAGTCTTTAGTTGTACAGAGCAATGTTAATACCAACCAAATTTTGGCAATAGCATGGTCTGTAAGGTGTTGAGAATTATATAATTGAATTCTGCTGATAATTTCTCCTGCAAATTTAAAATGTGTGCAGACATCCTGTGAAGACCAATACTATTTGCTGTTTACACTGCAAACTCTCAATTATTGTGCTAAAACACACAATCCTCCACTCAGAGGATTTGTGGAACACAAACACCTGAAACTTTTATCTCCCAGGGGAGATGTAGCAGTCTTGTCAAACATACATTGGAAGAAAATTACTAGTGAATAGCATGAATACTAGCATGAATAATAGGAATCGGTCATCAGTAATCAATGAGGTTTTATGAGCAATATAGAAGTAGAATTTGATTTCTGTAAGGAAACTCAGTACTTCCGCATAATCCAGGCAATAACAAAAACGGGATGTAAACTATCCATGAAGTTAGAGACATGTACGTATTGAATAATTTGGTCACTCTTGGAGAGCTTTACTCAACATAGAATCTATCTGTTTCTCTGTAATGTATTTTCCTTAAGTCTGGCTTTGATGTATGACATTGATGTATATTTAGTAATACATATACTAACCTTGACATGATACAGTGAAATTCCTTTTAAAAGTTATTCTGCCTTTTGAGACACAGTTATTTTAGGGTTTTTATCATACGATGTGATTCATTTAATTTTCCTGAAATAAAATGTCTGGCCACACTAATTAGGTTTTAAGTATATGTAATTCAAAACATGTCATTTATTGGCCATGAGATTATTGTGTTTCTCACTTAGATATAGGTAAAGAGCTTATCTGAAAATAGCAGTATAAAACTACTTTAATATAGTAGCAAAGCTTCTACTCAGCTACAAGACTCAAAATCTTAATACAAAAATATTTCCTATTCTTTGCAAAAGCTGATATGTTTGAGCAACGTATGGAATGAGCTATTCATTAATTGTGACTTATTGTCTGTTATTAAATCATCTGGAAAACTTAGTTGAACAAAGTATGACATATGGTGTGGTATTACATTGTGTTCTGCAAAAGCTTAATAAGAGGTAGCTATAAGAGGTAAAAATTTTCATTTAATTCAGATATTTCTGCTTTTGACCTTGGACTAGGGGCAATTAAAAACAAGAGGTAGTTGAAATCACTTTTTTTCAATTGTCTCTAAGTAGTAGAGTAATTACCTTGAATATGATTTTTTCAGTGACATAATTCATGTTGGTCAAAGATAGATATCCTATTTTTGGGCCTATAAGCCCACAAACTGTGCTTTGTGATGTAATCTGAAAGGTTTGCTGTACATGAACACTTAGTCCTCAAAGTTTGATTTTTTCAATATCTCCACATGTATTTCTGTTGAAATAAAATAAATTAATAAATAAAGCTCTATGGGAAGTATCTAAGGGTCAGATTATTTCCCTTGCCCTAAGAACAAAGCTGATGTTGGGAGTTTAAATACTTTAGAAATTAGGCTGATTTTGGGCTTCTCCTCTAGTATAATGTCAGAATGTTCTTTGTAGAACTCTCTTCTGTCATATTTACCATAACATTTTTCTCGACCCAATATCCAGAGTACAAGCCTGTTGTTCCTCCAAAGTAGAAGCAGACTGTGCAAGATACATTGAATTTTTGCTTTCCTTAAATCAAAAGTTATTACACTAAAAATGAGTATCAGGTTAGTCTGTAATATTGACTATGTATCTTGCTTTATGTTTGTTTGCTTTTACAAGGGAAATATCTGTCCTTTTAATTGGAAATAATAAAGCAGCAGGAATATTTTCTTTGTGGTATGACTCTCTCATTCTCCTCTTTTCTACATGCTTTTACTTTTCCCTGACAAACAAACCAAACCAAACAAAACCCCCCAGCTTTACTTCTATGTTTTAAGTAATACTAAATAGTTTAGTATCATATTTTTATATATCTGTAAACTAGAACCAGTCATTAGGAAACCCATCTTAAAGTATAAAACAATTTTGTTTGTTTGTTTGCTTTTCTACTAGTAAGAACTTTTAAATACTTTAGAATGTCACAATTTTGTGGGAAAATAACACTAGCAGAGCTGGTAAAACAAACAAAAACCAAATATACATACAAAAGATGTCTGATTTTGTAGTAATGTTGCTATTCTTTCATTACTGTCATACGAAAAAAATTAATTCAAAATCTACACTATAGTTACACTTATATAAGCAATACTGGCTTCTAATATGTATTCAAAGAAGGTTTCCCTGCCTCCAAAGTGTCACTTTTATGTCATCTGGCCTCCTTAGCAGTTGATCGAAAAAGCAAAGTTCATTTCAATTATTTCAGCATCCTTCAGCACCCTGTCAGTAAACAAGCAGTTTGAAGCATTCACTGCTATGAGCAAGATCCAGACTTGAGGGAAAAGACTGAATGAATGGTCACCAGTGGCTGGGGAAGACAAAAACCTGTACCCTTCATCCAAAGTGACATGGCTTTTGGCTCTAGCATACAAAGTACTTGTTCCCTGCATTCAACTGAAAGTCTTGCTCACAACATATTGTCATCACAAAGTAACCAGAATATAAGCACAAGAAAGTGGTCTCTTATCTCTCTCCCCATTAATTTTGAGATAAAATTTTCATGTTACTAGGTTGTTTTATGCTTTTTGTAATTTCTAACTGTTAGGGTATAACAAAATTTATATTCAGATACTAAAAAACCATTGTTCTAAGAGAAAGGTTTTCTTCTTTTCAAGCTCAAAGCAGACTATGTCCATCCAAAATGGTTCAAATCAGTCTTGACTTGATCGTGCAGGACTACAATCTAGTTAAGTGACCGCTGAACTATGTTTGACTATTCTCCCTGGCTCTGATCCTGATCCTGATTTGCCATTCCCCACCCTGGGTCGTCCCTGGTGTGGTCACTTCTTGCATCTGCCTTTTTATCACACACTCCTTCTGACTCACCTTCCCTTGTTGGGCAGCCTAATTGCTGCTCCCTAATTCTTGCAAACTAATCTCTGAACTGGGGAAAACTTTTCTCTTGAAGTACAGGGTTGTGATCTTGCTTTTTGCCCTGATCCCTCTTTCTGCTCACTGCAACCAGTGTTGGGACCAACCTAGTATCCCAGAAACTCTATTCAAGATTAAAATATACAAACACCAAAGTGAGAGTACATGAAACAACATGCTTTCCCTCCCACCTTTAGTTGAAAAAAAATATTTAGAAAATACTTAAAAATACCTAAAGGAGGGTTGTATTCTTTAATTCTGGCATCTCTTCTCAAGCTAAAGAACACTAAATCACAAGTAGTGCTTCAGTGGTAAAGGAAGCTGAATGAAATTCCAAGTTGCTTCAGTGAATAAATAACATGGATAAATGTGAGCAGTTATTTACTTTCATGGATTAGGTAGCATGACAGCATACAAAATTTGATGTACTTGTGCTATTGTTTTCTACAGGAAAAAGGTATCATATTTACTGTTTTAACTAGTGGCTGTGTAGAATACATAACATTTACAAACTTAAGTGTGATGCGTAGCTGCTTTAAAAAATGTAAAGCAATATTAAAATGATGTTCCCTGTATTACCTTCCTTTGGTTTTTTTAAGATAGCCAAACATCTTATTTGCTTCCTTAACCAATGCCTGCCCAAAATATGCATAAACAATCAAAAAAGCCCATAAGGATTCTGGATGGCTTAAAATTATAAAGCATGCTACTAAAATATTTTAATGACTTTATTTGTCTGAGTGGTATTTGGGAACTACATCTGGGCTTTACCTTGAATTACAGATATTGCTGGGAATTAAAACTCAAGACACAGTCAACCATTAAAATTAAAATTCCATGACTATGAAGGGTTGGAATGTCTTCTGAAAGATGACAATTCCTGACAAGAAAGAGTTGAAAACTTAGTCTCCTCCACAGAAAGTAAATAATTAAACTAACCTCCCCTAATATCTCTGTGACAAATCATGTCAATATTCAGCTGTCTGTGTGCCATATCTCTCCTCTCACCCTCCAGAACCTGCACTTCCTGCAATACTTTATGCAGGACTATGTTCAGTTAAATCTGTGGGGCTATGGAGGTAATCCTCCTTCCTCTTCTGTAACCACCTGACACTAACTCTTCTCTCCTCTGTGTTTTCCTGAATTGATAATAGAATTCAATTCTAAATAGAACCACTATTCTTTTTTTTAAGTTAGTAAAGCATGGAAGTAAAATTGCTGTCATATTTCTGAGAGATTAGATGGAACATCTGTATAGGGGATTGATAATGGAGAGCCGACTTACACTTTTTCTAACTAGGACATATTCACAGTATTAACTTGCACAAACCCTTGGGATGCAAATGAAGTAGACCATGGGACAAATGATGCACGTGTGACCAAAGTCATTAAACCCCACCTGCAATATGTGATTACTCAATCACATTGCGACAGGCCAAAATATATAGAATAAAAGGGGTAGAAAAGGGCTTCTGCCTCAGGGCAGAAAGGAATGAAGGAGGAAAACATCCCTGCCTGTTCAGGATCAGTCAGTGGATGGTGTCTCTCTTCCTCTCCTGAAGGAATGCCTTTAGGTGAGTTTTACACCTCCAACTACATTGAAGCACACCCAGGAATATTCATTTAAACACACACAGTGTTAGTAGAACCTCTCTTGCTATACCTTCTGTCACAACACATATTAACACTCTGTAGTTAGGGCATTTATCGCAGCAATCCTGAACCTGCTTTCCTGTGGCTTCAATAAACCACAGTACTCTTGAGTCTGGATGGTGCAAAGCCCTTACTGAACGTGACCAGACCTATAGTGCTGGATTGGTAAATTGCACTGCTTTTGCATCTGTGCTCGTGCAAGTTCTTTTGAACTCCACCAGACTTCTAGTGCTAAATTGCCTATAATCAGAAATTAAGATCAGCCACACCCAGCCCCTCTGATCTCTCAGGACCAGCTGCACCTCAAGAGCATTTATTTTCTTTTAAATTCCCATACCCTTAATGCAACAGCAATGAATAGAGTCAAGCACTGAAACAGGCTCGTGGGAGAGGATATGCAGTTTCTATCTCTAGAGATTTTCAAAATCCAGCTAAATGAAACCCCGAGCTGTCTGTGCAACCTCAGAGTTAAGTCTGTTAGGAGCAGGAGGTTGGATTAGAGACCTCCTGAGGTCTTCACAGCTGAATTGTTCAATGGTTATGATTCTGTGATATTTCCTTATTTTAATGCCTCAAATCAACTAGAATACAACACAACTGAAATTAGTGAGTGATGATTATCTCGGATGGGTATGCACAAAGTTTTTTACAGGTAGCAAAAGAGAAGAAAGTATTTTAATCCTATTATTTGCTTTCTTGGCAGAAGCAGTTAATTTTTTTATACTTTTTAGTAGACTTGATCAGAATTATTTGTAAAAAGTGATGCAGAGTTCTTGGTGCTGGAAAGATTTAAGTGTTTTATGAAAATGTGTTATTTTCAATGCTTGAGCTCTTCTCTATATGATTTGAACTCAGCAGAACAAAATGCAGATTAGATTAAAGGTTATGATCCTAAGAACAACTGCAAAATTAATTAAGCACAGACTATCCCAAATGAAAATGTTGAATGGAAAGAAAAGAAAACAGGAAAAAAATGCTTTGTCTCAGAGAAAAAGGTTATTATTTAATTGCTGACAGATTGTAGATTTTTATAGAAGGATAAAAAGTGATACCTAAACTGGTCAAAAGTTTGCTGTTGTTTTCTTGAGTTTTTTTTTTTGGGGGGTGTTATTTATTTATTTATTTGTTTGTTTGTTTGTTTTATTTAAAGAAAGAACTTGGATTCGTTTTCTTTTTTTTGTGATATCATGGAATTGGGGCCATCATCATTATTATCATCACCTGAAAAATTTCCATGGGAATAAACACTGAAACCAATTCTAGTATTGTCAACTGGAGAAAAGAAATTGTCAGCCTTTTGCAATCTATAGGAACTTGGTGAACGTACATATACCACAAGATGGAAGATCACCATATTTCTCTAATTTCCAACACTGGAAACACACAGAATGTGAATTTGACAGTCTATGACAGATAAACCAAACATTTCAAATTAGTAGATATTTTGCTCTCTATTTGGATTTATGGCAGGTTCCTTAAAAAAGAAATAAGCAAACAATGAAAAAGCTTACTGTGTTATAAATACTGTAAGATATCTAAGTGTAAATGTAACAAAAGAAAGCAAAGCCATTTGGATCAATGTCTCAATTTGCATTTGACAATGGCAAGACAGATATTACCCCTTTACCACTTCAGGTCCAGTTTAAAGCCCTATCAAAGACCCTCTTTTCCCTGTGAGAAAGGTGAATCCAATTGGATGCCAGCAGGCCTGGTACCATCCCATTACTGAAAAAACCCGAAACTGTGCTGGTGACACCAGTCATGGAGTCATTAATAGACTGAGTTAATCTGTTTCTTCATATGTCACTGCCTGCAACTGGAAAGATCAAGAAAAAAATTATTTTTTCTCTAGATTCCCTTACCAACCATCCCAAGGCACTAAAGTCTCTTTTGATTGCCCTTGAACCACACATTACAACTTCATAACCACCCACGTGGAAGAACAATTATGGGAAATACTGTGAAGACCAAACCAGGCTAGGAAGTTTCCTGGTGATATCCTAAACCTGGGCCACAGGGAGGCATTAACCTTAGTAATTTTCTTCTATAGGAGACAATTTGCATTTGATAACTTATCAGCAGGATTAATCCAAGTGAGAAGGTAGACAAGCAAGCCTGTATGGATATTTATGTATTCAGAGTCATAGACAGATATTTTGAAGCTTTATCTTGCCTAAGTACTGCAGAAATGTCATCATCACTTTGTGCAGTTTGGATTTATTTCTATTATTATTATTATTATTGTTATTATTATTATTATTATTATTATTTCACCTACCCATTTGTACATGCATTTCATCTGTTCTACCACTTTTTACCTTTGATAACTATCTAAACCTAACAAAATTAGCAGCTTAGCTACCATAACATCTCCCTTTATGCGCAGTAAAGAGTTTTGCCTGAGTTACCCTGGTTTTCCACAGTTCTTATTCATAGATGACTTTCAAAATTCTCTTAGGCTTTTTAATCATATCTGTTCACTTATTTTCTATGTATACATAGAGTAGGCTTAAGATTTGGTCTTTTGTCTATGTTTAGGGATGAGTGACCAATACAATATTTGGAGAATGAAAAGGACAGCACTGACTTCAGTCTAATACAGGATGATGAATGACCACACACCACTGTCTATTCAGTAGAAAGATGTGCAAGATGGTTTAGTAGCCACTTTACAATGGAAGAAAAATATGGATCCTCTTATCTGTACGTAGCATAAAAACTCCAATAATTTACTGGTTCAAATGCATATTAAATTGAAAATTCTGGTTCGGAATTTTGAGACATTTAGATTAATGTAGAAATGTCCAAACACTCAAAAAATAAGCTTAGGTTTATACTAAATATACTTTACTGTTATCTCTGACACTTTTGTCTGTAAACAAAGTGAGTCTGGTAAAGAATATAAATTAAATAAATTGTACAGAGAAAAAGTTTTGCTTGTTTGAATGGCTATTATGTATTGACTATGAAACAGACCACAACTATCAGCTAAAAACTACTTTTGATACAAATGACATCCACAGTAAGAAGCAAAAAATCTAGAGTGAATAGAAGCTCTAAATATGAAAATAGCTTATTTATGTAGAAGAAAAAATGAGAGATAGCCCAGATGTGGCTATAAGTACCCATATTTGGTAGAGCCATGTTTAATTAATTAACTCCCATACTGTAACTGAGAAAACAAATCAAACTTGTAAACAGAAAAAAAAAAAAAAAAAAAGAGTGAATTTAAAGAAAAAAGATCTTTATCCTTATCACTGAGTAGAATCAATTTTGGTGTTGCTCAGGAGTAACTCTTCTAAACGCAGAATTTGGGTTGCCCTCTTGCTCATTTTTTCCTACCTTTTACTGTTAGATATTAAATCTTGCACATGGAGCATCAACAATGATATCAAAAATATTTTAGAAAGAAAAACTCCAACATCAAATTTCTCTTAATTATACATTACAACATAACTTAAAATGTTGTCAGTTGATATTACTGCATAACTTCACATCAGGACTTCTTAGCTTGTAGGTGAAAATCCTTAATATAGGTGCCTGCTTAGGGATCCAAATAAATTTTAGCTTCAAAAGTGCCAAGGTACTCCCACAGCTTATATTCCACAAATTTTATTAGGAGGAATAGTGAATTTTACATTCCCTAATAAGTACTTCAATGTTAAGGAAATTTTATTTCTAGAAAGAGGTAGCTGGCTTCTGAATAAACCCTGGAGGAAGAAGGTTTGTGGTTTTTTTGGGTTTTTTTGTGCATTGCATAACTGTAGATTTTATTATCTGTCAGATATTATCTGTTATAAAAAACTAGTCCTCTGAGTTCTGCTAGGCTTTTGGCACCTTTAGTTGCACAGTAATAAATCAGAGGGTGCATTTGCCAAAAGAATAAAACCTGAAGAATCAAAAGACATCTGTATTAGTGTGCCTTGACACAATTCTAGAAGAATGAGAGACAAGAAAAGAAAACTGAAAAAAAAATTGCTAAATGGTGGTGGTTGTGATCTTGTAGGCATAACTGAAACCTGGTGAGAAGATTCTTATAACTGGGATGTCAATACAGATTAGTACAATTTATATAAAAGAAGGGTGGAAAGGTATCATTATAAAGAAAATAAAAATTATTTACAATCCCAACAAACTCCAGGTTAGTAGTGATTAGTGCCAGGGTAAACATGATGAACTGGGATACAAAGACTGGAAGGAAAAAGAAATGACAGTGTGTGATTGATATAGATGATAAGGTTGAGAACAAAAAGAAAACAAGGTCATTTCAAACTAACTTTTGCGTGCTCAGAAACCTGGGATATTTTTGATACTTAAATACATATTTTTTTGGGCAATATAGAAACTTATGAAATGTAAAGGAAACTATAATATTGCATTTGTATTAAAAATAAAACAAATCTTGTATCTACTTCTTTTGGAAGGAGACAAAACTTAATATATGACCATTGTTCCCATATCTGAAACTTCCTAATGAAAATTAGAATGAATGGTACCATTAAGAATTCAGGTTTTAATTAAGACATATGAAACAGAAAGTCTGTTAGCAAATAATATTCAAATCCACCTGAGTGGAATATGATACAGTTAAGATATAAGAAACAGTAAGTGCTTCCACTGAAGGATATAAGGAACAGTGGTTGGTTAAAGTGATTTCAAAAGTGGATTCTACTCAGTTAACTTTGTTATCACATTTCCAACTTTGGACATGCATTCGGAGCAGGTTGCTACAAAATGAAAGGCACATCCCAAAGAACAGAAAAGCCCTCAAAAACTTTGAAGAAAAGGAAACCTTGTTAATCTTGAACACTTAAAATCTTGTTTGAATTCCTAAAATGCAATAGTTTTACTCTTCAAAATGAAGTGCCTTCGATGATGTAGAGAATGAGAAAAGTTGCAGTTCCTCTGGCTAAATTTATTTCTTTGCATGACCCAGCTAAAATTAGTAACAGTAACTACAAAGAAAGCAAAAAAAAATTAATTTTTTAATCTACCCTTTTTCTAGAAATGGTTTTTTTTTTCCTAGTGAGTTGTCTTTTTCAAAGTATGTGGAAGACAGCTGACTTTTGGTAATTTTAAAGTTTTTTCAGTAGTAAGATGATATATCACTTAAACCTCAGTAAAAAAACCCTGTATTTTGATGTATGACTAAATACTTTTCCCCATGATCTTCCAGCAGCAAAAAATTAATTTTGTGCTCACTATTTCCTCTATCTTTATGCAAGTTCATGTCTGCTGTCGAATTCTGAACAATTGTCATTATAGATTATATGGTCATAAACACTGCAACTTAGTTGACATAATTTAGATAACACAGACAAAATTGTGCCATAGAAATAGATTATGATTTAAACTGAAAAGCAATCAGAAATTTTTAGGTGTTTCAGTAGACATACCAAATAGTAATATTAGAAATAAAAATGTTTGAATGTAAAGCTATTAAAAATAAAAACATCCAGTTATGCTAATAGTGTCTGGAAAAGGTTACACATAAATAAATATGATTTCTTTAAAATAGAATTTTTTTAAATGGTGTATTTCAAAATAAAGCAGTGTATCAATTTCCTTACAGCTTTGCTCATATGTACAATTCCACAATTTAAACAGTGTTTGTGTCTGACATAATAAACTATTTCAGAACTCCTCTGAGTATTATTTCAGTATAAGGTTCGAAAATATAGCTCAACTAGGTATGTTTATTAAGCAAGAAATCAAAAACAATCTTAGAGTGGTCTCAAGAAAGTCAGCTATATTTAGCTGATAATAATGTTTTTGTAAGATGAACCAAAAAACATCGAGAAAGAACTTTGGATTATCCTCATCTTTTGAGAGAAATCACTAATAGGCTACTAATTGAAATGACTGAAAGATTATGGTAGCATTTAGCAGCCAATCTATCTGAAAGGCTTTAAAAATCTCACCTAATCTTTAAACAAAGGGTTAAAAAGCACCTGCAATGGTTGAGTTTGACAAGTTAACATCTTGTACTAGTGGTCATTTTTGAGTACTCCCTTCATTTTTTTAAAATCTGTGCATCTCTTATCCATTTTTACAGGGGATTAATGTTAATGTAGGGTTTTTTTGATATATTTATGTATTGATTACTGTCGCCCCTTCTATCTACAACACAGTCATAAATTAAATACAAAATGTAACAAACTGACTTGTAGTTTCCTATATACTAGCTGGTTATATGATGTAAGTGTGCTTTTACTTGCAAACAATTTGTCTTTTTTTCCCAAGTTTTTTTAATAATATGAATATACACTTCAAGACAGGAAAAGCAATTAATTTAAGGACTAGTATATATGAAGCATTTTATTTTGTGATGGTGAGTATGAAAATTATTGCTTTTCTCTATAAAGACAAGTGACTTTTGAATGGAACTCAGAATCAAAAGAGGAAGCATGGAACAATTTACTGTACCTATTTCAAGTCAGTTTGCCTGTTGCTAACTGAAGAAACACAGACCCTCAGAAGATCCAGAGAAATGCTTATAAATAAACATTTGTAAATCTGAATTTTAATGGTAACAGGAATAAATTTTTTAATAAGTCAGGCAAATATGGGATGTGGTTGATTATGTCCTATAGTTATATCTCACCTTCTGTCTCAGCAAGACTCCTTTTGCATTATCAGGCTATTTAAATCTTCACAATTATTTGACAGCCACTGGAAGATGTGATCTATGTATAGATCTGAAAAACTACTGAAATTGATATATCCTAGTTCATTGCTACAGGCTTGAATTTGAAAAACACTATTTTCAATGGAATTAATTTTCTATTTAGTCTGTTTTCCATTCAAGTCTACTGCTAAATAAAAAAAAAAACAAACCCAGATTTATTTTCCTCAGTTTATGAAAATAAACCCTTCATTGTTCTGAATATCTGTATATTTGAGCTTGACCACAACATATCATTAGGCCTCTTCTGATTTATGTGAAGTTCGATTATGTTTAATTATTAATTGAAAATGTTCACTGCTAATAGAATTAATAGGGCTCTTGATGCTAAAAAAACCCACAACTTTAGAAAGGCTGCTATTCCATTGATCTTCTTGCCTCTGGATTATTTGAGTGACAAGTAAAACTCTCCTACCCACTGAATGATAGAATAATTTCTACAGACATAAAATATTTTCTTAAGTATATCGCAATCAGAGGAAAATGTCAAACATTACTTGTCATCCAACCTATGAATTATTAAATGCTTTCTTCCTCCCTGCAAACAGATGGCAAGCAGCCAGCCATTCTGCATGGCAGGAGTCTTTAAAATGGCAGGTGAAAAGGGCTCTAGTAGAGGAAAATAATGCTTCATAAAAGTCTGTTTGTACCGGAAATTCTTGGCAGAAATATTAACTGCAGAGGGATTAGATAAGTAAGAAAAATTAAACCATATTGTCAGAATATTTGGGGGGAGAGTGGAAAAAGGAGTATTTTACAGGCTGTGGTAGCTAAAGGAAAATATTAGAAGCAAAGAACTGAGCCCTTACGGTCTGTCATTTTCAGATTACATGGTGACTTTAGCCTCTCGTATCCACTGTAGGCAAAGCCCGTAGTGCCAAGCAATTTGGCTCAGTAGAAACAGCCCAGAAGATTGAAATGATTGCCTCTAAGTGACTTATATCTACACAAATTTTACTTAAATGTTCTTTTTGTCACACTAGGTATAGTCTAATTGGTAGGACTGAACATCCATCAAACACTTGGTCAAAGACATTGAAAAATCCAGTCATTGATTCAAAGGTCACTTTTCTCCATTAAGATGAGCAGCACATTTTAGAGAAGAGCTTGCAGTTCCATTTCCTCTAAAAGGAATTGATTTATATGCATCAAAACCTTTCCATGAATGGAACATGGTTAGTGGGAACAATCAGAGGATTGAATACAAAATTGGGCCAAAATGTTTAGACATATCCCTGGGCTTCTTCAAAAATCAGTGATGTAATGAAACAAAAAATAGTATAAAATAATATATAACTCTCCTTGGATGACCCTATTTCATTCAACTCTTTCCAGGAGGACTATATAGAGATACTGTTCCCTTCCTCTCTTACTATTTTTAGTTTCTCTCTTCTATCACATCTCCTTTACTATAAAATTTCAGCTGTAGAGGATAGTAATTAAATAACCACCTACAATGTTCTGTCATGTTTTGTGATGTTATTAGGATTCCCCAGCAGAATTGATCAATTACTTAAAATTACCAACCATTTTTTGAGGGTGATACTTCTGAAAATAAATCAGATGATTATTTACACTGCTGCTACATGACAGAGAATTGTTTTACATTTTGTAAGCTTTAATACATGCTTTTGCATGTATTATGTGAAATATTTTAGTTCATATTTCTTTTTTCCTAAAGAGTACATTGTAATAACTCAACAAATCTGAGCTACAATTTATTCCTGAAATCGGTGAGATTTCAAAAACTGAAGTTCTTTGTGCTGCTGATTAATAAAGATGCATTAGTGATGAGAAACTGTATTAAGTGGTAAAGATAGAGTTCAATTACTTCATTTACAGACTATATGATAGCACTTGAGTCTCATACCGTGTAAGTGTGGTGATGCACACTGAGATAAGCAATTTGGAGTAATCACACTGATTTTTTTTAAAGTGCTCCAAGTTTTCCATAAAAGAGTTCAAAAAACCACTGTATGCTAGTTAATTGGAGAAAATAAGCAGTGCAGCTGGTAGGAAAAAAAAAAAAGAATAGGAACAAGAAAACTCTGGAGTCAAGATTAAGACAAGCAGATCACTTACCAGTTGCTGTAGTGAGCAAAACAGGCAACATGCAGATATTAGCACTATTTATTGTGAAGTAAAATAAATATTTAATTACTTATTTGAATGGTAGAGGGGGAAAAACCAAACCAAACAACCTAAAAACCACAAAAAAACAAAAAAAGAAAAAAGAAAAAGTATTTACACTTTTCATCCCCTTGTGTACTTAAAGAATAGACTTGATATATAACACAAAAGGCTCAACTTCACTCCAAACACCTGTCCTCTGCACCCTGCTATCATCATGGATTGCCCTCAGTTGATGCAGAAACTTCAGTGAGTCAGCAGATGGCACTGGGCTGGTTGGTGGGGGTTGCAGTCAGGATGTAGCAGCTTCTCCTGACATCTCCTTCCTTCCCATTCTTCTCCTATGCTCCAACACATGGGCTCCACAGGATTGGGGTACACCACTCCTGTGGTGTACTCCCTTTGGGGTGCTCCGGGGTGGTCTCACCCATGAGCTGCTGTGCCTTTGGAAGGTATGCCTACCCTGCCATGCACCCACCTTCTGCTCCTCTATCTTTGTGTTCCACTTGTTGGTTTTGTTTGCTCTTCCTTTCTATCCAATATTTTCTGAACTTTCTTAAATATATTTTACAAATGCCCCAGCAAGTCCACTGGGGTTGGGTCCATTGCAGACCCTTCTGGAACTGACAGTGTCTTGAAAGAAAAAACCCTCACCTCTTCCCCAGGATTTTATTCCTGCTGCCCCCAGATGCAAAGGCATTTCTTTATAAACTCAATACACCTTTCATCCTGATAATGCTTGACCGTGAAATGATACTACCTTGATAGATGAGGGAACAGCGTTGAATATTGTCCACCTTGAGTTAAGAAAGGCTTTTGACATGGTCTTCCATAAGATCCTCATGGAGAAGCTGATGAAATAGTGACAGGATGAGCAGGATCTCATGGTGGATTGTAAACTTGCTGAACAGCTGTGCCCAGAGAATGGTGATCAGTAGCAAGAAGTCTAGTTGGAGACCACTAATCAAATGGTGTACCCCAAGGGTAAATCCTGTTTTAAATCTTTGATATTCAGTTAGATGATGGGGCAAAGTGAACCCCCAACTAGTTTGCTAATGACACAAAACTGGGGATACGTGCCTCATACACAAGAGGGTCTTGTGACTGTCCAGAGGAACTTCAGGCTGAAGAAGTGGGCTAATAGGAATCTTACAGAGTTCAACACAGGAAAGTGAAAAGTCCTGCACCCAGGAAGGACCAGCCCCATGCATATGCATCTGTTGGGGACCAGCTAGCTGGAAAGTAAATTTGTGCTTCAAAGTCCTGACAGACAGTAGGCTGAACATGACCAGTGCTGTGCCCTTGACAAAAAGGCCAATGGTATCCTGGGGTGCATTAGGCAAAGTACTGGCATCAGTCAAGGGAGATGATCCTTCCAGTCTACACAGCTCTGGTGAGGTCACAGTGCACTGCTGTTCAGGGCCCCTCAGGACAAGAGAGGCATGGACATACTGCAGAGCCCAGCAAAGGGGCACAAAAACGATTAGAGGACAGGATCATCTCTCCTATGAAAAAAGGCTGAGAGCTCTAGGACAATTCAGCCTGGAGAAGAGAAGGCTCATGAGATCTTATCCATGTGTATAAATAGATGAAGGGACGATGAAGCCAGCATCTTTTGAGTAGCTCCAACATACAGAACAAAAGGCAACAGGCACAAACTGAAATACACAAGTTTCCCAAGGAATATCAGGAATTTTTTTTTTTTAACTGTGATAATGTCTGAGCCCTGGCACAGACAGCCGAGAGAGATTGTGAAGTCCCCATCCTTGGAGATATTCAAAGGCCATATGGACATGGTCCTGGGTACTGGGCTTCAGATACTTCAGCAGGCAGTGGGACCAGATTCTCTCAGCCAGTCCTTTGTAACATCAACCATTTCGTGAGTCTCTGAATCTATTTTCAAGTGTGTGTTGATGATGGAAAATAAGGCCAAGATTTATACGTGGGTTCATGGGTTAAAATTGTTCTCTGATGGCTGGCGTCTTATAAGACTTAACTATTTATTTGATATTTGGAATAGGAGGGTATTGGGTACTTGGGATTTATTAAAATATAACTTGGAGTGACATAAATGAAAATTGGCATGTGAAGCAGGTGATTTTTTTGGGTCCTATATGGAAGGCTAAACAATCACTTGCTGGCCTTTAGATTTTTACAATCGTGTGACAGAGGGAAAAGTTAAAAGTTTTGCCAATGGGACCAAAGATTCAGGATTACCTGACTGTTCCCATGTCATTTATTTGTTGACATTTTCCATGCTCACGTCAGAATCTTCAGATTATGTTTGAGAAAGAGGTCTCTTTTTTATTAATACAATAGTGTATAACCAGAAACAGAGCTAGAAAATGTTTTGGTTTTTTTTATTTTTTTAATGGGGTTCATGATCCCTGGTCACAGCAAATGACCTTGGAAAACATCATCCAGCCATGCAAGCAGTATTGGATTTGTGTCACAAGCATAAAATATTTAAAGAAAAATAATAGAAGATCACAGGCAATTCCAGCATAGTGTGCGTGGACTATTTGGCAGCTCTTAAATTTACAGTACCATGCCTCTGTCTGTGTGGGCATAAACCAATCAAGTCATTCTACTGCAGGTGTCATAATGGCTTTACAGGGTGTTTAAAAAGGAATATGCAACAAGGACACATTTTCCCTAAGGAAAGCCATAAATAAGAAGAAAATAGTTTTTTTGAAGTAAGAGTAAAATGCATTTAGCCTGTCAAAACACATTTACTTCTCTATATTTCATTTTTTTCATTTTGCTGTATAGTCACTGTTTGTTGAATGATTTGGATGTTTTTTCCTTGAATACCCTTGCCTAATAGGCTATTAGATGTATTTATTACTCTTCAGAAGCCAAGTTGCTTCTGAAGTCTGCATAATATGAGTTTGTTTTGAGTTCTGTGTATGCGAGCTTCTAGAGTTATCAGTCAGGCAGGTTCAAAATTATATGATTTTTTTGTGCTGTTTAAATTACATAGTCATTAAATGGATGTTTTCACAATCACATGTTCACAAAACAAACTAACCAGGCAATAAAAAGGTACTGTCACAGTATAAATGGTAAGTTTAAATACTGAAAAGAGGACAGTGCAAACCTAAGGTGGTTAAAGAATTCAGGTCGCACACGTTGAACATAATTTCCAGTGGGCCAAGTGCATAGTGGATGGATAAGCCAAAATAAGCAAGTTCTGAAGCACCCATCTACCCCATCCCTGGACGTGTTCACAGCCAGGTTGGATTGGCTCTGAGCAACCTGCCTACAGAAAGGTGTCTCTGTCTACAGAAGGGGGTTGGAAATAGATGATCTTTAAGGTCCCTTCCAACCCAGCCATTCTATGATTCCATGATGATGCTATGATGACGTTTGCAGACAGGTCACACTGATAGCAATAGGGAGCCAGGCAATAATACTGAAGTCATAATTTCCTACACAGGGGAGTACAAAGAAAGAAGCTACTTGACATTAATATCTTTTCCTTTCACTTAGGTTCCACACCGCC
The DNA here is from genome assembly GCA_013397915.1 of Daphoenositta chrysoptera. Taxonomy (NCBI): domain Eukaryota; kingdom Metazoa; phylum Chordata; class Aves; order Passeriformes; genus Daphoenositta; species Daphoenositta chrysoptera. The sequence continues at coordinate 1,016,210 of VZRO01000205.1, forward strand.
AGGATTCAAATAATGCAGAGAAAAAGGAACTCCCTTTCAAATTCAGTTTAAATAGCCTAAAACATTATTCATTCACTTCCAAACACTTTAAACATTTTTAAAAGCTTTTGTGCATTTTTTTCTTGCATCTAAACCTTCATCTTTTGTTTTAATAACATTTTTTTCAGTCTTAATGTTCAGTCTGTCTCAGTGTGCATTTCAGCCTTTCTGCCAGAAATTCCTTTCATCTCTTTCAGAATCCACTCAATCAGGCATCTTGGTGGCTAATTTGACTCATCCAATCCTTATATGTAATGCCCCTTTCTTAGATAAAAGCTTTTGAGTGTTATTGGACTTAATTTCTTTCCAGACCTGTGCAAGTAAATGTTGCTATTGTCCTTGGAGAAAAATGAGAGACATCAACAAGAAAATAGATCCAAGTGGTGTTTTTTATTTTGCTTTTTTAATTTGCCCTTCATGCTCACTACTTCCTTGGGGTTAACTCAGATAGGTTAAAACTGAATATATAAATCAACTATGAAATTATTATGGAAATCAACGCATTAGTTCCAGCTTATCCATTGGGGTACTACTAAGGTACTACTCCTAAAGATATTAATAGCCTACTAATCCTCAGAATAAAAGATTCCTCAGTTCCTGTTCCAAAGACAGTTATTATCTATGTGATTTTTGACCAGTCTGTCTGAATTTACACTGCACTATTTCTAAATTAAGGTAATACAGACATATAAACAAATCTTGTCTGGGATAGCTGTCGTATGTCCAGAGCGGCTATTTCTTTTTTTCCTTTTTATTTTCTCTCTCTCNTTTTTTTCTTTTTTTTTTTTTTTTTTTTTTTTTTTTTTTTTTTTTTTTTTTTTTTTTTTAATTAAGTAGCTTAAACATAAACTGTATACAATTCTTTTATGGTTGATGATAAAAGCCAGGTGTACCTCTTCACAGCTAAGTGTCTCAGGAGATCATGTTCTTTGATTAAACACTGCCTTTCTCACACCAGGAACTCTGCAATTTTTTTCCCAGTGGTAGGAGGAGAAACAACTTGTAGCCTCACATGACTCTGGATCATGACTTTTTTAAAACACAAATCAAATGTCTATCATCTACTTAATTTCTGCTTTATCTTCTGACCTAGGTCTTTTGGGTAGCCTATAACCCCTTCTCCTTTCTGGTGTGTGTAAAGACACAAAAATATCTGGATATTTCAAAGCAGTTTGAATTTAACAATTACAGGTCTCAATTGCAATTTTTCATAAGAACTATTATAAAAAAAGAAAAAAAGCCCATTATACTACATAATCATTAGTAGACACTGGTATTAGGCTTCTGTAGAGAATATAAAAATCTAATGTACTATTCTCTCAATTTCTTAATTTCTTTTTTTTTTTTTCCTGTTTTATGCAGAGAGAGAAAGAAATATATTCCTGAGTTCTGGCTAGGTTGGGTTTTTCCTTCTTTTCCTTTTTCTTTAATTTTTGCTTTTTTTTTTTTTTTAATTACAATTACAAACTAAGGTTAAATCCCATTTTTATGTATAGAGTTGAAAAAGTGTGGGCACAGAGAGTTTTCTTAGTATGTTTCAGGCTACACTCTTGCATGGCATTAAGTACAGGTAAAGTTATGAACAAATGAGCAAAAATTAGCCTACACAGTGTCACAGAGGTCCAACTGAGTGTGTGCCAGGCAATTTGTCTTAATATTACTCACACCTCATCTACAAACGTGAACACTCTTGATGATTCAACAGCCCTTAATAAAACCCCTGTCTACTCTGTCACTCCAAAGGGAACTGCGCAATCAATGGAAAAGAAAAGTGGTGAAGGACTGGATTATTTGACTGTTGAACACAAACAAATTACTTTTTGCTTTGCACGTTCAGACCCTTGCTATAGAAGGGTAGCAATGGAAAGCAAGAGAGATTCACCACGAGACCAGATTGTGCTCTCTCAGTGTTGGGACATACACAGAAACTAATTTCTTGTAAACTTTTCACTCCTGTTTAAGAGAAGAATCCCAGCTTTCTGGACTTTTATCAAGAAAATGCACTAATTGTAATTTTCATCTCAATGTCCAAAAAAACCTATGAGTGCAAGCTGATGAGACTGTCAATTTCTTCTCAGATACTTAATGTAATTTTTTACAATGAATTAATGTTGTGACGTTAGAAAGAAGTAATGTGAAGATGATTTCCTCTATCAATATTAGTTCAAAACATCAGACTTGATGATGATGAAAGATCCCAGTGTTCTTCAGCTGTCTCTTTAGAAAAGAGGGACAAATCTGTAAAAAAAGGTAGTTGAGTTGAATGTCAAACGCATAAGTGCAGTACAAATGCATTAATTTGTCTTTTAGTTTGTCTGTTTGATACTGATTTTAAAAAATGAAATCAATTTTATTGATTATTTTTATAAAACTTTAAAAAAATTAAAGAATTATGATAATCAAATATCTGTTTATTTGGCTTGTTTTTCAGACTGGTGCTAGTGGAGGTTTTGGCATGACAAGTGCACAAGAGTTTGACAAGATTCATTTATGCATATTGGAAAATAATGTCTTTCAGCATCCATATCAGAAGCAGATATTAAACAAACAAAATGTGATAGAATATAAGATTGTCGTATAAATTAGCCAGCACCCCCATCTGAAACCAAAACAGAAGGAATCTCACATTTATATTAGCTTTTAGAAACAATCTTTTCAGTGTTTCAGCTTCTTAGAAACCACCACCAAGGAATGTGACAAAATTAAATTTATAACAATTTAAAAAAAACAAACAAAACCTAATCTAACATAACACTAGTAATTTATTTTTGTATTTGATGACAGCAGGTCAGATGCACCGTGTTTGCAAGAGATGAAGCAAAGCAAATGAGAAAGCACTTCTGTGACATTTTACATTTCACTGACTCTCCCAATTATCACTGAGCAGTTTGATATCCTACAGCTAAAGATCCAAATATTGCAACCCATTCTGAAGTTATGTTCATAGGCAAGTTTGTACTTCATGTGAAATCCAGATGAAAAGAAGGTATTTGAATTCAAGTTATTTTTTTTTCAACTGTCTAGGTTTATCTTTCTGGATTTTTACATATTGATACCATAGGACATATGGTCTAAAATAATATTCTGAAGGATACTCAGAAGTCATTGAGTGTTCAGATGAGAGAGGATCACTGAAACAGCAATATTAAAATACTTATATATTTGAAATTTTGCCCACATAGCTTTAATTTATAATGTTAAGTAAACATAATCAAGAAAAGAAATAAAAACATAAAAATATAAATATATACACATATATAAAAAATAATAGGATGCTAAGACTTCCTTTCCAGAGGGTCTTTCTCTTTTTCATTCAAAAAACTTGTATTGTCTTTGACATTTAAATAAAACTAAAATTAATACATGAAATAATATACATAAACACCATAGAAAAGTAACTAAGAATGTAACATGCTCATCCTGAAAAAACCCTAATGATCATTTTCAAAAAGGCTGACTACCTCTCCCTCTATGGATAAAACTTTTATAGGTTTCTGAACATTTCTGATTGATTTCTGCTTTTATTTCTTGCATTAAAAAGTAATAAGCAACAGTCAAATCCAAATTAGTCAGCCAACTAAGATTTTCAACCCATGCAACACTAGTATACTAATGGCATCTTGCTATTTTTTTTTTTTAATTTATATCATGCTGTATAATTCAGAACTGACATTTGTAGTCAGACTACATTAAGTGTCTTATTTCTTAGAGGTACTCATAACCCTGGATACTTGACCTGATTCACCTTCAGAAGTGTGATTGTCTCTACATGTTATGTATAGCACAACCAAGTTATCAGGCCCAGCCAATATCGATTTCTGAAAGGCAGACCCTGCTGGACCAACCTGATCTCTTTCTATGACAAGGTGACCTATTCTAGTGGATGAGGGAAAGGCTGTGGATGTTGTCTACCCGGACTTCAGCCAGCACGGCATTCTCTTGGAGAAACTGGGAGCTCATGGCTTGGACAGGTCCACTCTGCCCTGCTTAGAAAAACTGTCTGGATGGCTGGGGTCAGGGAGTTGTGGTGAATGGACTTACCTCCAGACTGAGGTCAGCTACAAGTGGTGTTCCCCAAGGCTCAATATTGGGGTCAGTCCCCTTTAATATCTTTATCAATGATCTGGATGAGGGGATTGAGTGCATCCTCAGTAAGTCATTTTGAAGATGACATCAAGCTGGACTGGAGTTTTACCTGCTGGAGGGCAGGAAGGCTCTGCAGAGGCATCTGGACAGGCTGGATCAATGGGCTGAGGCCAACAGTATGAGGTTCAATAAGGCAAAACACCAGGTCCTGCACCTTGGTCACAACAACCCTGTGCAGTGCTACAGGCTGAGGCAGAGTGGCTGGAGAGCTGCCCAGCGGAAAAGGCCCTGGGAATGCTGGTTGACAGCAGCTGAACATGATCCAGCATGTGCTCAGGTGGCCAAGAAGGCCAATGGCATCCTGGCCTGTATCAGCAATAGTGTGGCCAGCAGGACCAGGCAGGGATTGTCCCCCTGTACTTGGCACTGGTGAGGCCACACCTCAAATCCTGTGTTTAGCTCTGAACTCCTTATTACAAGAAGGAGATCAGGGTGCTGGACCATTTCCCGAGAAGGACAAGGAAGTTGGTGAGTGGCTTGNGCTGAGGGAGAGTGGCTGGAGAGCTGCCCAGCGGAAAAGGCCCTGGGAATGCTGGTTGACAGCAGCTGAACATGATCCAGCATGTGCTCAGGTGGCCAAGAAGGCCAATGGCATCCTGGCCTGTATCAGCAACAGTGTGGCCAGCAGGACCAGGCAGGGATTGTCCCCCTGTACTTGGCACTGGTGAGGCCACACCTCAAATCCTGTGTTTAGCTCTGAACTCCTTATTACAAGAAGGAGATCAGGGTGCTGGACCATTTCCCGAGAAGGACAAGGAAGTTGGTGAGTGGCTTGGAGCAGAAGTCTTATGAGGAGATGCTAAGGGAGCTGGAGTTGTTTAATCTGGAGAAAAGGAGGTTCAGCAAAGATCTTACTGCTNAGCTAAACATGATCCAGCATGTGCTCAGGTGGCCAAGAAGGCCAATGGCATCCTGGCCTGTATCAGCAACAGTGTGGCCAGCAGGACCAGGCAGGGATTGTCCCCCTGTACTTGGCACTGGTGAGGCCACACCTCGAATCCTGTGTTTAGCTCTGAGCCCCTTATTACAAGAAGGAGATCAGGGTGCTGGACCATTTCCCGAGAAGGACAAGGAAGTTGGTGAGTGGCTTGGAGCAGAAGTCTTATGAGGAGATGCTAAGGGAGCTGGAGTTGTTTAATCTGGAGAAAAGGAGGTTCAGCAAAGATCTTACTGCTCTCTTAACTACCTGAAAGGAAGGTGTACTGAGGGGGCTGCTGGTCTCTTCTAAGTAACAAGTGATAGGACAAGAGGAAAAGGTCTCAAGTTGTGACAAGAGAGGTTTATACTGGATATTAGGAAACATTTCTTCCCTGAAAGGGTGGACAAGCCTTAGAACAGGCTTCTCAGGGAAGTGGTTGAGTCCCTTCTACCTGGAGGTATTTAAAAGACGTGTAGATGTGGGACCTAAATACATGGTTTTGTGGTGGACTTGGTAGCATCAGGTTAATGATTGGACTTGATGATCTTAGGGTCTTTTCCAGCCTAAATTATCTGTGGTTCTGTGGTTTGTTTTTTTTTTTTTTTTTCCCTCCAGATTCATCTTTCTGTATTCTATTAATCAAGAAACTGAATTATGCTTATAAAGATTATACAAAGCTGCATGCTTGAACAGAACCATCTGACTTTATGAATGTCTGTTCTATTAATGACTCACTTTTTTCATGCAGAAGAAAAGATCTTCCTAATTATGAAATAAATGAATCTAGATAGTGATTAATTTAGGTGATATTCTCACACAAACTTCTATTTGAAATGATCCTTTTTCATTTGTTCCTTGAGACAAAAATTGTGTTAATAATTCTGTAAGTGAGATTTCCTCTTTGTATGTGTAAGGAAACAGTGTTGAACAGCTGTTTTAATAAGAGCTCAAATCTCGTTCTGGTTGATTAAGACAGCATGATATTAATAGTTCAGAGAACAAGAAATAAATAGTTATGGCAACATGCTGCAGTTACCGAATTTGTTATGACAGGCTTATATATAATTTCTCATTTTAATAATGCAAATAGTTATCACTTATCTTCAGATATATGATTCATGGCCATGAGAACCACGTCTACATCAGTAAGTGGTGAAATACAATTTTATCAGATAATGGAGCCAATGGTTGAGGATGAGAAAATTGCAATCACCGTGTGTGTTTCAGGGGCATTTACTTTGGCCCAGCTTACTTTGGTCCTAGGAGGTGAACTCAGAAACTGGAGTGCATTACATGAGCCCCTGGAATGCATGCAGGGGTTTAGTTTTTCGTGAAAAGGATTTCAATAACTGCCTGGCTGAAACCACTCCACCATGTGAATCACAGGAGACAATTAGGAGGTACTTCAAAACTATTGTCCTTATCCAAAACTCAAATACTAAAGGAGAATGATTTAATAGCATTAAAACAGCTCATATACACATTTGTGCTCAATTTTCTGATAGTATCAAAAATTACAGAGTGATGGACTGAATACACTAGCACGGCACTCACCCTCCTTTATCTCTTGTTCCAGGACTAACCTCCCAGTTTGTGCTTTCTACTAAAGGAGATCACTAAACACAAGCAACTGCCTCTTCAGACACAGATTTGTAACACTGCTCTGTTTGGAAAGTATAATGCAAAATATATCAAAGGTTAATCCTGTTTTCTCTTTTGACTTCTGAGAAACTGTTCTTCATTTTTGTTCTATGCACACATGGGTGTACTGAGTGACTGTAGTAAGGTTTTGGTAGTGCAGGTGCTGCTGTGTTAGACACAGCCAATTCCAGTTGGCTCCAGTGGACCTCTTGAGGAGCACATCTGAGCCTGTCCATGACAATGATGTTACCTCTGGGAAAACATTTTAAACCTGTGAAAAAATATACTGTGAGAAAGAGGAATGAGGAAAGTATGAAAGAAAGAGCCTTAGAGACAACAAGGTGAAAGAAGGAGGGCAAACACATGCTCCACACATCAGAACAGAGATTTGCCTGCAGCCCCTGGAGCAGACTATGCTGAATCATGTTGCTCCTCAAATGTTTTTGGAGAATCACTCTAGAACAGGTGGATGTATCCTGAAGGAAGCTACAGCCTGTGGAGACCCTGTGCTGGAGTGGGGTCCTTCAGGATCTGTGACCTATGGAGAGAAATCCGTGCAAGAGCAGTTTTCTGGCAGGACTTGTGACCCTGTGGAAGACCCATGCTAAGTCAATCTGTTCCTGCAGGACTGCACCCCATGGGAAGGACCCATGCTGGAGCAGTTTGTGGAGAACTGCAGCCTGGGGGAGAGACCCACATTGGAGTAATTAATGAAGACTGTATCCTGTGGGTCACCATGCTGGAGCGGGGAAAGAGTGTGAGGAAGAAGGAGCAGCAGAGAAAATCTAAGATGAAGTGGACACAACCGCATTCCCCATCCCTCTGTGCCACCTGTGGGAAGGAGGCAGAAGAGCCAGGGTTAAAGTTCAACCTGGGAAGAAGAGAGGTGGGGGAAAGGTGGTTTTAGCTGCTTTTGTTTCTCACTATCCTACTCTGCTATTAACTGGCAATAAATTAAGTTAATTTCCTGTCAAGTTGTCCACTTTGCCCATGATGGTAATTGGTAAATTTATCTCCCTCTGCTTTTCTTGACCCATGAGCTTTTAGTCTAATTCTCGCCCCTTTTTTGTCAAGGAGGGGAAGTGATAGAACGGCTTAGTGAGCACCTGGTGGTCAGCCAAGTTAACCACAATAGGTAAAGGAAAATATGTTCGTTCCCTTTGGGCAGTTAAACAATATGCAGGCAATATAATCCTCCAGAGGCTTAACACCCACAGTTTGGAGTTAATTTCCTTTATATATGCTAAGCAACTTCATATATCATGTCATACATTTATTTCAACCCCCTTCACAGCCTTTTCTTTCAATTTCTTGTTCTTATCACATACTTGTCATCTGCTTATTGTCAAAGATTGTCAAAGAAGTTTGCTTTATAGTTAAATCATGATAATATTTCTTTCACTTCTCATTATTATATTTTTTCCTCATTATTATCATTATCAGCACTGAACTTATTAAAAAGAGAAATGCAAGAAACTAATCTGGTTTTCCATTTGAATTAATTAGCCAATTCTTGTGGTCAGCTGAACCTAAGTATATACTCATGCTTGTCACTGTTACTACCCTATTTTGTACTTTCCTACTGCAGTTGTTGCAGGGTTTAATACACCTGTAGTTCTGCAGGAGGGATTTATCTCTCCATTACTCTTAGTGTCTACAGGATAAGTTCTTTTATGTGGGTTTGATATCCTAGTTCCTCTTACTGAAGGTAGGAACCTATTCAATACAGTCCTTCGTTTCTAGAGAGGTGTTCAAAAGATTAAACAGGTAGGGAAAATCTCACTGAGTGTGCTCATTACAACAGTGACAGAATGTAAATCCAGACATCTCATCTTGTGTTCAGACAGCTAGTTTTATGTAGACATTTATGTAGATAAACTGGATTCCTACCCTGTCTCTCTACATGGACACTTTTCTGAACCTGTCGGTATACTTTACAGCATTATAGCAATTGCAGTAAAAGAAGCACCTTTAAGAACAAGATAAAGCTGTGAGGATGTAGCTGAGCTAAGTTTTATGTTTCTGATGAAGGTGCCCAAGTAAGAAAAACAGTTGGCTTATGGGTTCTATAAAGTAAATGCAGATACTTGAGGAACTTGCAAGGACAAATTCACTTTCCAAGGCTTCCAGACTTTGCCACAGCACGTGTGGATATATTATGAATGTAGAAGGGTGACATAATAAGCAAAGTCTGTTGCTACAAACTATTTGTACAGACATTTTTCCTCTTGGTACCATTTCTGGGGTAATACAGTAACTTTGCAAGAGGAAAATTGAAAAAAAACCACTTAGTTCTTAAATACTGACATGCCTCTGGCCTTGGTTTGGTTTAGTATTAAAGCTCCTACTGGGTTTTTTTGCAGAACTTAGGCCAATAATATCTGTGCATTGCCAATGCCAGGCAGACATGAGGAAAAAAGGAAGTGCCATGTTCAAATGCAGACATTCTAGTGTCATCACACAGGCTTGCATGACATTGTAGCCCTTGTACAGACTTTGGTACCAATATGAAGTGATTAGTATTCCTTGTTCAATCTTACAATATTCTTATCCAGCTGATTGTATCTTGTTAGGAAAACACACCACTGCCCTTCAAAGTAGGGCAAAGCAAAATCAATCAGTAACCTACTGGGCATAGGTAGAGGTTGTTTCTCCATTATGGAATATGGAAGGATGAAGTCTAAAAGAAATGAGTCAAAACTTGATTCTTCAAACACAATCTTAGCCTTATTACTGCAGAGTTTTAATATACCCAAAACCAGAATTTCAAAAATGGTGCAATGAATTCATAACCTCGAAAAAAATATATAAACCATGATATAATTATGGACTTGTACTAATTTTTATTCTTTTATTTTGAAAACAGAAAAAAATTACAGTGTTTTTCAAGTATTTATCATTTAACATTATTGGAGATTTAATGGGAAAAAAGCCTTTCTTTTAATTTGGATTTTGTCTCATTGGTTAGACAATAACAGATGAACATGAAAGTTATAGTTGAAAGTCCTCATGTATTCAATTCAGCTACCACTTCGCACATGATTACACACACTCTGGATAGCTTGATAAACAGTTTCACTCACACAGGATCATGGACACAGACACAATATTCACTGCATGACTGGGTTTCCCACAGAACATTTTTTTTATCCCTGCCTTGCCAGGGTTTTGTAGGACTTCATTTAAAGTATTTGTCAGGTTGTCTGTTTTAAAGGGAATTTGTTATAAGCAGGACCAGAGGTAATTAGAAGTGGAAATGAAACATTTATTGATTTTACATCACGATAAGCTATTTATATGTTTAAAAGTAGTGAAGAGAAAGGGCTCTAATTTAAACAAATCTCCTATAATACCCTCTATGATATTAAGACATTTTATCAATGCTGGAGAACAAAGTAGACTCTGAAGGTGGTTTTGTGCTGCTTTTTTTCTTTAGAAATGCATCACCACTGAATTGGAAAACTTCAAAAACGTATTTAAGAATGGTTTATAGTATAATAAACTAAATTTTAGTCAAATTCTCTTCTTTGCTGTGAGGCATCAGAAAACATATTGGATAGAAAAATGTGAAAAGTCTAAAAATAAAAGTGTAAATGAGGCAGCTTTAGTTGCTTCTATTAAACTGTAAAGGACTATTAATTTTTTTTCAAATAAACATTGAATTAACAAGCTAAATATTGCATTTTACATTGTGACTTTCTTATTGTTGCAAAGACATGTTTCTCCTAAATTTAAAAACATCTGACTGTCATCTTTGTAAGACTTGCCATAACTTTTATTTATGTAGATTTAATAGCTTGGTGTTTAGTGATAGTAGATTAGCAGACAGTGTTAGAGGAAACTTTGAGTCAAGATTTTTTCAGATGTGTTTAAGGTAAAGGAATATAAAGCTGGAGGAAAATATTCATTCCAATGCCTCTTCCATATTTTGTGAGGTTGTTTTTTTCCTAATCATCTCAGACTAGCTTTATCAGGCAATTCACACTATGAGGCATACTGTGAGCTCCTAGCTATTTAATTGTCCTGGAACCCTTCAAAGGAGCTTTGAGTAATATGAATTACTCTAAACTTGGCTTCGAGGAGTTCCTTGATGATATATGGATGACTGACATTTATTTAATGCTGTACTTTTCAAATGTCATGTGTGAGTTTGACTCCCACATGCACTTATCTAGGTCAGTTCACTCTCAGTTAAACAAATTTCAAAGCAGCTTCTATGTCACTGACTTTTCAACTGAAGCAGTGAAAGAAAAGAACAAATATAAGAAACAAAATTGGTATAGCAGGAGCAAACAGGCTGCTTCCAGACTTTTTCTTCAGCAGCCTTACCATTCTCCCTTAACACATTCACTTCCACACAGGTGACCCTAGGTTTCTCTAGCATATTCCAAATCTTAAGTTCTTTGCCAAAATCTAAATATTCCCTCACTTGCTTTATGGATTATACCTTGAAAGCCCCATGTAGTCTTCATTTTGATAGTATTTTAATTCATATTCTTTTCCTGCTGTCATGGTCCAAGACAAGAGCAAAGAAACTTGCAAGGATTATCAGTAGAGTACGCTCAGGTCTTTGAAGCCTTTAGTAAATACCTTTGAAGTCTTTAGTAAATAAGTAGCATTCTGGCCTTAACTGGGTAAGCTATATACTTAAAGTTGATAGGTTACAAGTTCACAAGTGACTGGAATAGGCATCTTAAAGTAATATACAATATTAACAGTATTACATAATTATAAAATTCTGATCTCATTTCTTGAGGGAAAGAAAATAATTACCTTTCCTGTCCAGACTGAGATCATCATTTGGTCCTCACCAAATGTTTTTGCTTTGATTCTGTCTGTGAAAGCCCTTCAATCTGCCTTTTACTCCCAAGTGCCAATCATAGCATTCAGGTTATAAAGTTTCCTATTGCCTATGTAGGTAGGCTACTCCATATTAAAACAGCTATATAAATTTCTTAGAAACTCAGTGAAATTTCATGCGACTTACGGTAATATTGCAATATGATCCTCACAAAATTCTACAGGACACATTTATGAATCTGAATGAACAGGTGCTATTAATAGAAACACAAACAGATTTAATATAGTCAGTTTATCATATCTTTATTATTTAATAAAGACTAGAACTGTTATACAGTAACAAATTTCTTCATACTGTTATGAAAAATCAACTATATGCAATAATCAACAAGGCATTAACTTTGCCCTCAGGCTTTTGTGGTATTTCAATGTATTGGCAAGAAAGATTAACTAAGTATTATTTAACATTTATAAATGATTATGCCAATTTTGTGTCTCATTCTTTTGTAAAAAAAGTTAATTTATTGCAGAAAAAAACAGCTTCCACATCCTAAAACCTAATGAGGCTGAAATTTCGTCTTTGTCTTACAGTGGAAAAAAAGGTAAAATTACATTCTATGAGAATACAGGTACTCAGTAGACTTGTATGGATGCTTTCCAGGCAACCAGTTCCTCTTTTATTATTACGTTTACTTAAAATATAAGGATGGAATAACTCTTCAAAAAAGGAGCAATTTTGCATACCAAATACAGACCCTGTTTCATTATAAATGCTTATATACACTTTGTCTTCAGTAGGAAAAAAAAAAATCTGTAAAAAATACCTATAGTGAGCTACAGTAGTGTTAATTTCTTAGATCTCACAGAATCACAGAATACACTGAGCTGTAAGGGACCCACAAGGATCACTGAGACCAGCTCCTTGTCCTGCATAGCACTTCCATAGCATTCCCAAGTCATACCATGTCCATGTCCAAACAATTCTTGAACAATGACAGGCTGGTGCTCCGACCATTTCATCTTAAATTTTTAAGCATTTAGCAGCTTGTATTCATATCTAGGAAGCCTTTATCAAATCCTTACTGCAAGCATATTCATATTAAGAAGAAGTATATGTGCCCTTTAAATGCATCTATTTGTGGTGTCATTTGATTATGTTAAATTGGAAGTGTGCCAGAATCCGATAATCTCAATAGGAGATTTAATTTACTAAAAGTTCACTGAGGTTTGATGAATACTAGTCTGTCCTAATGATGCTGTCTGTAAAAGAATGACAGGCTGGAGGAGATGGCTTTTGGAGTGATTATCATATCCTGTATTAATAAGTCTACATAAATAATAATTTTAAGGATCTTTAAAAGATGAGTGGATTATGTTCTGTGCCAGAGGGTGATGGATGAAGGAATCCATCCAGTTGATATGTTGTACTATCTATTTCTTTGAACATTTGAGGAACTTTACCAATCAGATAAAAAATAGAGAATCATATGACTAATTATAAAGTATTGGGAAATTGTCAGGGGTTTTTTTTTATGAGAATTACTCTTGGTTTGGAAGAAGAAATGACTCCATATCGCCTCAGCATAATGTTACAATGGATTAAATGCGACCACTACGAGCAGTTTCCATAACTTTACATTTCACTTAAAGTTTAATAGTACACTGATTTTTTTTTTTTTGGTGGTGATTAAAATTTTCTGTACAAATACTCCAAAAGCATTTATACAATCTGTTCTCAGCTACGGTATCTATAGTTGTTCAGATATGCAATTTAAAGTTGAATACAACCTTGCAAATTTTTTTTAACACCAGGAATATTTAACCCAGGTAAACAATAGGTTAGAAAGGGATCATGCTCGTGCCTCAATAACCTTTCTGCTATTTACGTGCTGTAGCTCGACCAATTTGATATGTATTAGAAAGGAAGAACAGTTGAAACCTAAGGAAAATGGCTTGACATTTAGATACTTCAACATTTTCCATCAATGTTAATATGGCTATAAAACAGTCATCCCTGATGCCATTTAATAATGAGGTAATGCTTATTAATTACAAATGTTGTTTAAACTGTTCTAGTTACTAAAGGTTATGTGTTCTTTTATTATTTACTATGATTAATTCCAAATCTTCAGAGAAGAAAAACCTTTCAGAAATTAAATGAAATTTAAACAGGATTTTAACCCTCATAGTCTTGTGAATCCCTGGAAATACTGTTCAAAGAATGCAAAAAAAAATTATTCTACATTAAAATTTCTGCATCTGTTGCTCTGAAATCTATAAAACTCCATTTTCAAATCATGCTAAGATGAAAATCTTCAGTTCAATAGTATAAAAAAGGCAACATATGGCTAATTAAATGTATCTTGGAAAGAGAACTCATGCTGGGCAAGAATATGAGTCCTTTTCCAGCATGAATCTTTGTAAATTATTGCATGGTTTGGAGATATATTGAAAGCACTTTTTGGTTGTAAAAATAATATAATTTGATAGTGAACATCTAGAATGTTAAAAGATATTATGCTTGTGTAACACAAGCAAAGCTTAAAAATTGAAAAAGAAGGAATTCTTAGTAAAGCAAGTCATAGACTTTTTTTCCTACAGATGATATATTAATACGTGGGGAGTATAATATTAATATTGTGTTAAAATATAAAAGTATATCTATAGCAAATTGGAATGCAACGTGATTAAAATAAAAGTAGTTCTAAAATACTGCAGTGTGAATTTTGACTTCAAAGCACTATATGCCATGCACAGACTGTATGAACCAATGATCAAATTTCATTTTCCTCCAATATCTGTCTCTTAGTACTGGAATTTCGAAATGTACAGAGAAAGATTTGGGACAACCAAGACAAAATATAAATACACTGTTCTGACACTATCACATTAAATTATAACTTTATGAATGAAGAAATCTTACACTAGTAATTTTTAGTACAGTAAATCAAAATTTAAATATGTCTGCTTACATTGATACAACAAAGTTCTTCCAAAATGGTTGTAACATACAATTCAAAACCAAGTCATGACTTAAATGAGTACATTTATCCTTATATAGAGCTAGATAATGTTTCATTAAGGGATGTATTTTTCTCTCAAGTTTCAGAAGCTCTCTTGTAGAAAAAAAGTAATGTACTCAAAAATCCTTTTTAGTTATCTCTATGACCATAATCCTTGAGGAAATATAATGAAAGTGTGGGTATAAGTCATGTCTGAACATTGAGCTTCTACTTATTTGTATATAATAGGTACAATTCCTGACATCACTGCTGATTTCTGGAGCCTGTGGAAGGATGTATGGTTCATACTCAGAAGTTATACATTAACAGGTTTGGCTTTTATCAAAGGCTAATGCCAGTGTGGAAAGAGAGGTCCCTTGGAAGGTGTTTCCAGGCGTCTGCAGCATTTTCAGGTAGTGGCTCCAAATAGTGCTGTTTAACAGCTTGCTGCTACAGAAGAAAATCTTTTCAGGGGAATTGTAAGGTTAGAAAGCATCTGCTCATTTCATTAGCAGAATATTGACACTAAAGCTGTACAGAAAATTTAATAACAACTTTAGTTGATGCTATATATTGTGCTCTTAGATTATATTTACAAAATAGCCATAAGTTCTCTTATCTTAGTGTTAGCCTTTACTAAATCTATTATATAGATTTATAGTAGCTGAATTTAAAACTGATTTTGTTTTTTTATAGTATTACTGTGTGATACCATCTAATCTCTTAGGCAACTGCCTAATTCTAGTTAACTTCCTAAAGCTAAACATTGCAAGGATAGCATCTGACATTAAATTGGACTCGTAAATGAACACAGAACATATGATGTAGCTCATGATGTTCACATAGCACTTCAGAGCTTCAGGAAACCAGGATTTAGTGGAAAGAAATGCTGTGATTTTGCTTCAGATCGAACATCCTACAGTTTGACCTTGAAGGAAAATTATAGGTACTTGACTGGACTAAAGGCAAAGAAAGTCTGTATCTAATGAGATCTCTCTGAATGTATTTATTTCAGGGTATCACTCAAGTAAACCTATTATTGCTTTCTATTTGGAGAGGTTATATAGAGGACTACAACTTTTCATTTAACTTACATTAGATTCCAAATATTTATTTTTTTTTTTAAGAACCATTGAGCCAAAAGGGGAAATTTTTCCGTCTAAGCTTTGAATGCTTTTTCAAATGATACAAGTTAAGGGAAGGTTTCAAAAATAAGTATTTTTGTCCACTCACTGGAATTAAACTGACTATAATATAAGTGAAAATTTGTAAGTGGGAAATAAGGAATGGAAGTTAACCCTTCCTGAGATGGTCTAATAAGAACTGGAATTATGCATCCAAATTCCACAGAAGTACTTGAAAAATAGCCTTGTCCTATATTATAAGAATGACACTTGATGTCTCTAATTTCTAGCCCTTTTTAAACTCTGCGTTCAGCATGGATTATTTAGTGAGAGGGAAGAGAAGTCAGATTCTGCTCTTGCCTTACATAGCTTTTCTGTTTAAGTTAGCAGTCTAAATGCATGAAATAAACTATTCAAGGAAATCTTTTCTCAAGGGTGCTTTTGCATGACCTCTTTGTCAGAACTAGCTAAAAAGATATTTTTGTTCATGAAATATGGGAGAAAACAGACGATCCTTTTTTCTGAAGGTAAAAATGTAAACCAAATACTTGTTGAGTGTCCTCTTGTTTTGCTCACTCATCATTAGAATCTCTCTCTGGAGATCCTTTGTTTTTAATATTGTTTTATTCAGGCTACAGAGATGTGAAGCTTAGATGCAGAAGTAATTATTAAGTAACCATTAATTAACAGGAAATTTGAAGGAATAGAACAAAAGTATTTATACTTGGGACTGAACTCAATGCAAAGGTTGTGCTCAAGCCCTTATCAGATTAATAGAAACTTTAGTATGTTTCTAGGATTTCTAGTTTTATATTGATGGGCTATCTGTTGAAGTTTGAGGGCTCAGGTTTATTTAGTCACCCCTCTCTTTCAGTCAGTTTTGGATAAAGAGAAACATTTACTTTTTGTTCTGAATTCAGACCAATATCTGACTGACCAATCTAATCTGTGTTTGGTACTCTAGACAGAGTTCATCTTGTTAAATATATAATTGATTTGTTTCCTGGAATGAATTGTGATGTTATCACTCAACACATTTCTCTCACTAGGCTGGTGAGCCATACTGCCTATCTCATCTCAGGAGGCAAGAAAAAAAATGCCTATTTTGGACTAAGAAGTATCCTTCACTGCTCACACTTGCATCTTATTTGGATCTGTTGCAATAGAGATAGTGAGAATGGGACCATATCCTTTTCCTGCCTGGCAACTTCGATTCTGCAATTCTGTTTCTGGAATTCAGCACTAATAAGTCTGCTCTGGGCCTTTTGTTTATTTACTTTTTTTCCATCTCAAGGTAATATAATAATTCTCAATCAGTGGTACCTCTGGGGCTTTACAGTCTAACCACTTTCTTAAAAGAAACCTTTAATTACATATTGCAGCTAATGTCTGAAATATGTCCCTTTTATTTTTTGGGGGAGAACACTCTAAACTTGTTAGCTGACAACATATTCTCTCTCTTCCCTGTATTTATAATTTTCAGCATTTTCCAGCTTAGAATCATTGTAGATATTAACTGGCATCCTATTGCCTCTTACAGACTCTAATAGTTAATAATTTTGCACTGCATATCCAGATTTTATGTACTGCTGTGCTTTGTTCTCCTTCATTTACTGTTCCTCAAACAGCTTTCAATCTGTGAACCAGTTTTAATGTATGAGGTAATTACAATTAATTTTCATGTAATATTTCTTGTGATGCCTGTATCATTCTTTTTAAAGGGTATATTTTATCATCTGCCTCCCCTAATTTCCACTTTTATCTGGACCCAGATCAAGCAAGTTTTGGAAGATTTGCTGCTTATTAATCTGTATTATGCATCAATCATGAAAATATATTCATTCTTAACAGGTTGGCTTTTCTTTATGTGTATGTCTCATTTTAGTGCAAATGACAAGTCTTTAAGAGGATAATGAGTCTTGGAGTTGAAATTTTAGCTTGAAAATTTTTCACTAAGTTTTTTTTTTAACTTTAAAAACTTATTATATTAAAATTGCAACTAATAATTTTAACAGGCATAGTAAATTCCTTATCTCATTAATAATTTCTACTGCCACTTGATGCTCATGGAAAGTAAACTTGTCTATTCTTCTGGCTAGTTTTCCAACCTATGAGTGGTATTTTTCATTTGGCAGAGTAGAAGTAATGGTACTTAATCCAGAACTTACATATTTTAATTTTTGTGCATTTTATTTTTAGCTCATGAATATCACTTTTTTTTTTTTTTTTTACTATTTATTACATAGTTAATATTGAATCTGCATGAATAGCCAAAGGAAATACTTAAGTTTTTAGATGTTTTGATTGATGTTCATTCACCGGAGATAGGGGCTTCTGGTACAGTCTTTTGAACTGTATAGCTTTGCCTCTCTTTATAATCCGTAAAGAGAAAGGAACACTTTTACTATACAGATCATCTCCTCACGTAAACACTTTAAACAGATCAAAGAAAATACTCTCTAAGATATCTTTATTTCTCTCTGCTGATTTTAATAAGCAAACTGAATCTAACTTGGAGAGATGTTTAAAACTGTTGGAGGTGAACCTAATGGTCGGATTCTAGACTCAGAAAAGCAACGGAAGAATTCATACCTGGTAACAAATGAGCAATGATTCTGAGAGTTTTCTCATAAGGGAAAAATCTAAACCAAACCCAAACAACATCCTTTGGGTTCTTAGTGTTCAACGACAAGCTAGCACCATTGCATTAATGAAAATTTTGAACAGCATCAGACTCAATATTGATCCCTCAGGTATGCTGCAAGTTACCGATCTTGAACTAGACTTTTTGCCGCATTCTAGCTCTGGTCATTCAGACAGTTTTCATTCCACCTTAGGGTCTGCTCATCCACCCCATATGTCATCAGTATTTCTATGAGGATCTTATGAATGAGAGTGTCAAAAGATTTAAGTCCTTAGACAATATCTATGCTCTCCCTGCATCTACTAGGCCAGGCATCTAATCATAGAAATTTATCACATTGTTCAAGCATGAATGCCCCTTGATGAATCCATGCTGACTGCTCCCAATCATCTTCCTGTCCTTCATGAGCCTGGAAACAGTCTCCAGGTTGGTTCTTTCATCACCTTTATGAGGATCAAAGTGAAGCTAACTGATCTGTAAATTCTTGGTTCCACTTTCTTGTCCCTCTTGAAAATAGGAGTGACATCTTTTTTCTCTATACCTTGGGATCTTCTTTCCACTCACCCTGAGCATTCAAACTTACTGCAAGTAGCCTTGAAATTACATCAGTACTTTTGAGTGTATCCCATGAGAACCCAAGGACTTTTGCAGGTCCTGTTTGCCTAAGTATTCTCTGACCTGATCCTTCTCTGCCAAGGGTAAGTGCAGATTTGATAAAATAGAGATATGGAATCTGTTCCATGCAAATGAACTTTCTTTGAAAAGATTTTGTTCAGGGTGATTCGGTGATTCTGTCACTCTGTCATTCTGTGATTTATGCTTGTGCTGCTCTCTTTTTATGTATTCATTTTACCATGACTTCTATCAAATAGTGTGACCAGGAGCATATGTATTGTTAAAATTATATGTGCATCATGCAGTTATTCATGACTGTGTGTTCCATTCTGTTCTTAATTCATTTTCAAATAATTCCCAATTTGATTTATTATATTTTTGATGTAAATTGCAAATGGAAGTGAAATTTTGACCAGGTAACATAACTTTTTTAAATACAACCGAATCTACTTGTTAGAGCTGTGTCAACATTCTTTTTTTTTTTTTTTTTAATTCTTCATTTAACAGATAAAATCATCCTTTCAGGTCATAGGAGACAACAGTATTTTCTAAGAATTTAATAAAAGAGTAAGCACAACAGGTGAAGAATCTCACTTTATTTTACTAGCAAAGTAAATTTTTGAACAATAGAGGGTATATTAGAAAATTGATATTTGTATGATATGACTCCAAAGAAGTAATACTTTTGTTCCCACCAATCTCTTCTGCACTTCATTTGTTCATTTCTACTAAAATTTGGGGTTTTTTATAATTTTCTTGGAGTAGTCCAAGGCTTTATTTCATCAGTAATGCAGTCTCTTGTTACAGTCCCAATGTCATCTGGAGAGGAAAATTTCTGAAGAGTGAGCAGAGCAGCTGTTGCCTAGTAGGAAGAAAAATCAATGACCTGACACTTGGCAGCTGCAAATTTGTATACAGTTTAATAGTTGAAAGGCAGAGTACAAGAAAACAGCAGGTTGTTCACCTCCTGGGTCCAGCACACCTAGGTTTTGTAAATTACTGTGGTTTAACCGAAAAGTGGTTCTTAGTGTTCTTAATAACACAATACATTTTAAAAGGTGTCTTTTTTCTTCTTAGTCTGGTCACAAATTCTAGGTTTTTAACATTTGTGAGTTTTACTGAATGTCAGATATATAAACAGAATGCAAATATAGATATACATATACATTTTTGACCTGTTTTCATTGGGAAAACACAATTAAATAAGTAGGACCTTAAAAGAATCCATAAACTAATGTTTAGTGATCATAGGAAAAGAAATCTTGCAGGAAACTGATGAAACAATGATAGCTACTATGGTTTCAAAAAGCTGAGGAGATAATTAATTGCTAGAGTAGAAAATGCTTTAAAAAATCACTGAACAAATATTTTCATTTATACAAAGCATGCTGCTTCTAGTTGTTGACAAATTATGTATTCACACTTGGATCAACTTTATTTTGTTACCTGGGTAGATAAACAACAGAACAGAACTTGAATGTGAAGTAAAGCTTAATTGTTGCATCCTGTAACTTTGCCTGACACGAGTAGCTGGTAAATTTTAACAACAATACAAATGCAAAAAATATATTAACTGAAGTCTCATAACACTGTAGGAAAATTCAAGGGATCTACTCAAATGAAAGCATACTTGCATTTCTATTAAATAAGATAAAATTGGAAGTGTTGAGTTTTAAAAATATTAAAACTGTAAGGAGTGGCGCCTAAGGAGTGGTGCCTTGGTTATTGTCATAAGTTTTCACTTAGATCACAGATTGAGTGAGGCTGGAAGGGACCACAGTGGGTCATCTGGTCCAATCTCTCTGCTCAGGCAGGGTCCTCCTAGAGCACACGGCTCAGGATTGAATCCAGACAGTTCTTGCACATCTGCAGTGAAGGAGACTCCACAACCTCTCTGGGCAATCAGTTCCAGCGTGTGGTCACCCTCACAGTGAAGAAGTTCTTCCTCATGTTCAAATGGAACATCCTGTGCATTAGTTTCTGCTAAGTTACAAAACTTTCTTGAAATCAGCAGCCTTTCACAGGGGGGATGAAATTGACATAAGATCTGGAAAAGGGTCATAAAGTATTGTGTCATATTAAACCTAGGAAATTCTTTAACTTGTGGTAAATCCTACTATATTGTAATTATTTTGATTACATTTTTCTCAAGACTACCAATGGTATCTACCAAATTAGTTCAGGAACAGAAAATGGTTATGATTGCTATTACCTTTCCCTTTTTTTTAGCAGTTGTATCAGTACATTAGGATTGTGACTGACTTTCGAAAGTTCTTATTGTTAAAAATTTTAAAATCTTTAATGTTATCCTTTTTATGTCTGTGACTCAGCTGCAAAATGAAACAGTAAAGATCTGTCCATGACAACAATTTTACATATCCTAACTCTCCATTAAACGGTTTTCTCTTCTGTTGATGAAAATTACAATGAATAGCTTCAGAGGAGTGAACATTGAGCTAGTATTTTTCTGTAAGAGCATCTCAGTATCCTAAGGGGAACTGGTTTTGATAAAATGCAAGAGAAACTTAGATGACTTATAACTTCTGAAATTAACTTGACAGAACCTAATTGCAACCAAAGGTTGCCACAGAGACTTCCTGCAAGTAGTTCTAAATGGTGTACATAAAGTAGATAAATGATGTGTTGTATAAATGAAGGAAGAGGAAACTGCATTCATGTACTGAAGTGATGACAGCTATGTAACTACCTAGAGAGATGAGAGATAGAAGGATCATTCTTCTCTGTCATGAAGTAATCACCTGCTATGCAGCAGGCACAGTCAAAATAGCAACATCACTTCCACTCAATGCAAATTCTCCCCTGAGTTCTGCGTATACTTTAGCATTTGCACATCCTGATTTGGGAACTTTTTGTCATTCTCATTTCTCATGTACTGAATTTTCAATACATCGCTCTTACTTTCTCATTTGCTGCAAACTTTTTATCATGATGTTCAGACACTAAGAAGGTCAATACATTGCTGCTCTTGTACATCTCAACCAGTCAATTTCTGGAGATGTTTTATTTGTTCATCACTTATAGTTAGCTGTGATTCTTCTATGATATATCTGCCAAATTTATGTGTGCTGAAAACTTTGATATTTTTCTGCTGAAATAAGAAATCTCTTAGGTTTTTCTATATTTAAATACAAATGCCACAGTTTTTAATTGTTGATGGATACATGTTTACTGTCTTACTCGAAGCTTCAGCACCAGTAAAAAGTTATTATACTCTCCTCTTCGTGGAAAAGAAACAAAGAAACACCCATAACCCTTAAAAATGTCTTAAAATGCTAGGACACTTCATTCAAATCCAGAGGCTTTAATTACTTAAGGCAAAGAATCATTTGGAGTCTGATACATCAACATGTGGTGATAAAAATTTTCTGCCTGATACTTAAGTTTTTCTCCACTTTTCAAATCCATGATTCCTCAGATGTGTTTCACAAGCTGTCCCTCTTGCTCTCATTACTTTTCAGACAAATCTAAAGAGACAAAAGCATACAGCATATATTTGAAAATATTGCATTGGGATATCATGTGAGTAGCATACAAAAGTATTTCTCTCAGATCTCCATAACAATAGGGTTTTAGGATTATCAGGCATCACCTACTTTACAGGTATACTTTGACTACTATAATGCCAAAAAAGAGCTTTACTGTGAGGCAGGCTTCCAAAAACACAGATTTCTGAAAAAGACTGAAATACTATCGGGTTTTCACCTTTAGTGTATTGAGTTCAGATGCCCGGTGCGGGCAGCAGAGGCTTCAGGAACCTCTGTGAGGAGTGGTCGGGGCTGCCCCATGCTGGACATGGCTGGTTCCACTGGCTCCAAACAACCCATCTCAGGGCATGTCTGAGCCCCACAGCCAAGGGGAGGGACCTTGGGGAAAGTGTATTTAGGAAACCCTACTTCAAAACATATTTTAAAAACTTTTTAAAAATACTGCATGACAGCTTCAGAAGGAAAGTGAGGAGTGTGTGTGGTCCACATATTTGCTATTTCACATAGCACTGCAGACAGCAAGGTGAGTGAAAAAGAAGGGAAGGAGGTGCCCCTGCAGCCTCTTGATAGGACCACACCAGCACAAGGGTGCTGCAGCCTGCGGACAACAGGGAATGGGACAAGAGTGAGGAGAAAGAAGTGGCAGAGAGGAGCTTTTATGGACTGACCTCAGCTCCCATTCCACATTAACCAGTGCTGTTGGTGTGGTGGAAGGTGGAAGAACCAGGAGTGAAGGAGTGAAGTTGAGCCTGGAAAAAAAAGATGGGGAGAGGTTGGCAGGAAGGTGTGTTTTTGTCTTTGCTTCTCATTGTCCATATCAATTGGCAATAAATTACGTTAATTTTCCCAAAGTCAAGTCTGGTTTGCCCCGATGGTAAATGGCAAGCAATATCCCTGCCTTTATTTTGACCTAAATCATTTACCTTCCTCTAGGTACCTATTGTCATCTGAGCTTTATTAGAATGACCAAGACATCTCTACAGGGCTGATGAAAGGGCAAAGGAAATGCAGAAGACACACTTTCTGGTGGATCAGCTCCTAGAAAGCAAAGATATATCTGGAAATCTTTGATTCACTTAAATTCAGTGAAGCTCACAAACAGATATCTACATTAAAATGTTTACCTTTGCAGTTCTGGCCAATACTGGAGTCACAACAAATCCCCTTTCTCCTCAAACTTTCTCCTGGAATTAGAGGGAGAATGCTAGAACTCCAAGGCTCATTTTAATCTCAGCACTAACAAAAATTGAAATAAAAAAAATGAAATATAAACTGAATTATTTTATTAGTGAATCAATAGGCAGTGAAGATGGAATATTACCAGAGATATTATTCTGAAGCTATTCTAATTTCTTAAAATGTCTTACTGACATTTGGGATGCAACACATTTTTTTGAACTTAGGAAATAACACAGATGTATGAACCTCAAATAGATACCCAAGGCTCATTTTATAGTTAATGAAGAGAAAGAATCACTTACGAGGTATCATCCATTTTATTCTTACACAGACATTTAACATGGTGGATAAATCATACCCTAAATATGCCTATTTCTCTTCAGCAGCTCTGACAGAAGCCTAAAGATATCACCTAGGGCATATACATTTACATAATAGATTACTGAAGTTAGATGAGAGGTATTTTCCTCCAAAATTACCATTACTGTGGATTGATGGTAATGTGTATAACTTAATCTCTAACCAGTGCATTAGATGCCAGATCTGTCATTTTTCTTTCCATAATTCTAAAGAGAGAAAACCTCTGAAATGTAACATTCATGTTATATGTTATTACTGTTCCAGCAGAAATACAGTTCTTTATACACATTGTTATTGAGAGAATAGAAAAGTAAACAAAGTAATGACATACAGAGGTTAAATGCAAATTATGATTAAACTTCTACCGAATAGACAAAGATACACAATTGGCTGTTTCAATTTAAAAATTGCTGTTATTTATAGTGCATTCATAGGCAAAGGCTGATGCTATGAACAAAATAATGAATATAGGAAGAAGGTTTTTCTGCAATAAATTACATCAGTAATGCTGATCCATAGTTAAATGCATATTCTTACAGTTAGAACAAGAAATGCTAGGTTTTGACATTTTAAAATTAATAATTTAGAACACACAATCAAAACAGATGTTCAAGATTGCTCAGATAAAATGGTAATTTCCACAGAGTGTCTTTTTACCAAATCAGATTGATTTAATTTAGTTTAAAATAATTTTAAAATAAATCCTAATTAATGATTAAATGGTCTTTCACAAATTTAGACCAGTGGCATACAATGTATTTTGCCATGTTCAATTGAAGTTAAAAGAATAAAAATTACTTTAAATAAAATCAGAGTTACCTAGAAATATTACTTATCTTGATGACTACAGATTTTCTCTTCATATAATGCAATATCTACTAAACTACACGAATAAGTTCAAGATGTTTTAACATCTGGAGAAGAGCTAAATTTAGCTGCATAGCTTTTTCTGGAGAATAAAAATTACAATGGTTAATTCCAACAGTTATGGACAGATTTTAGCTGTCAAATGTTAATTAAATCAGTTCAGAAATGCAACTTAAAGAAGACTAGATATCCAGAAATTACTTCAGAAGGCTGAATTTATTTCAACATGAATATGAGATAATTGTGGTTTTTTTCCTTAGAAGACAAAGTATAGAGTTTAAAGTGTTTTTAATTTTTGCATTAAACATTATAATTGATAGTGCTTCTAACAATAATTCAGACTATTACTTTTTCTTGGACTATTTTCACAAGTTTTAGTGACACTTGGAAGTATCAATATGAATGGCTGCACTTTGAGCACTGCAGTTACTATTCATTCTGAAAAGGAAGAAAATAAGAACATTCTTGTGACTTTAGAAGTTCCATAAAACAGGGACATAAATATTGTTTTATACATGGAACATGATGTCCTTTTCTGTGTTGAATATATTTTAGGCAATAAAGAAGTATTGTCAAATCACAAAACATATTCTGAAACCCTGCAGCTGCAAAATGTCTCACTTGTTTGATTTAATGAAGTCTTGAACTCATTACATCTAACTTAGCGCTTCCTCACTGAAAAATAGGAATGTGAAGAAGTTTGCCTTGCATAAGTACTCCATTTTCTAAGTACACCATGGAGGTATTCAGGTGGTCCTGAAGGTTCTAGCTGACATGATATAGGCAACCATTAGAAAATGTTTCCCATTCCTTGCCTTGCCATTCCCTTGGGAACATTCTCTAAAGCTAAGTGGCCAATGAGGCAAGAATGCCAGAGCTTATGGCAGCTGTTCAAACATGAAAGGTGATGAGATTTTGGTTCTCTTTGAGCCTGATGGGAACAACCTGCTTTTGGAAGGGGAGAGGGGTTTGCTACCAATACATTGCTGGGTTCTGGGAATTTTGGGGGATCACAAGTGCAGGAGGTTCTTCTTAGCTTAACTCTGTGGAGAAACTTTCAGAATGGTCTGCGCAGACTTGAATGTTCTGCAGAATGTGCTAAAATGATAAAACACATGCTGTGTGCTTGGTTCCGTATAATTTTTAGTGCTTTGGTAAGCAGATTTATAGCTGGTCCTCTTTCCTTTGGATTCCTGCTACTCCAGATGAACTAAAACAGATCAGGAATACTAATGTTCCCCTTGTTCAAAATAGACCAAAATGATGATAACTATAGCAAAAAATTTGGCTGAGTGAAAAAATAGAAGAAATTGAAAAGTAAGATTTCTTAATCTATTTATACCAAGATTAAGTCTAAACTTTCTTTCTGTCCAACCATCTGGCTTATTAACCCTGATGAGAGAGAAACCATCCTTGTTCTATGAGAGCAAATATTACTTTGTGAAACCATATGTGATCATAATGTTGGTGAATTTACATATTTTTGATACCATGAAGTATAAAATGCTACTTTCTCTGTAATGACTATACAGTCACTGTTTCTTTTATCAGGTAGGTTTCTAGAAAATTGAACTAATATGTCGCCAAACAAGCATTAGAGATGATTTGAAGGGGAGGGTGGGGATACCTGACCAACAGTCGTGTGGAGGAACAGGAGAAAGACTTCTGCATTTTGTCATAGGAAAACAGACATATTCTGCTTTTTTATATGGCTAAATCTTAATTTTTCATCTTCCTGTTTGAAGTGTTTCCAACCACTCAATGTTACATTTTCTTTCCCCTGTGCGTTCACAAGTGTGTGAGACGCAAGCACCTAAAACTCAGTGTCTGTGGAACTCGCAAAGAGTATGAATTAGTCTCCTCAGAAAATGTGCTCATGATTGTGGATGGATGACTCCTAAATCATCCATTGTATGTCATTGTTCATTGTAAATCTAATGCACTAGTAACTGACAGCCCACTCTTTTTAGGATGTCCATGATAAAATACAATTTAAAATAAAATAGAATTAAGTACTGTGATTTTCAAATTGCATGAATAATGGCATTATTAGTATATTAATGGACTTTGAATCAAATGGTGTAAATGTGTGACAATAAATTGCCTGCCTCCTGGAACCCAGCCTCCTTGTCTTCCTTGCCAACTGTCCCAGCCTTCACACTTTCTGTCACCAAGCTGATGACAGGAGACATTTTACTCCTCGACTTGGAATTGTCTGATTAATCTTTTCAGACTGCTTGCTGCTGAGGCAGCTGTAGATTCTCAGACTGTCTGTGTAAAAATCTGCTATAGAATATCAATCAGATAACTCCACTGAAATAATAAAGCTACTAGAAAACATCCAAAGGAGGGATACAAAGATGGGGGTTTGTAAGAGAAAAGTGCCCAGGAAAAGTGCCTGAGGTGATTTGGTTTATTCAGCCCGGAGAAGAGAAGACTGAGGGAAGACCTCTTTGTGGTCTACAACTTCCACGTGAGGGGAAGCGGAGGGGCAGGCACTGATCTCTGCTCTCTGGTTACCAGTAACTGGACCCAAGGGAGTGGCCTGAAGTTGTGTCAGGGGAGGTTTAGGTTGGATATCAGGAAAAGATTCTTCACCCAGAGGGTGTTTGGGCACTGGAACAGGCTCCCCGGGGCAGTGGTCACAGCACCAGCCTGACAGAGATCAAGAAGCATTTGGACAATGCTCTCAGGCACATGGTGTGACTTTTGGGAGTGGTGCGGTGTAAGGCCAGGATTTGGACTCGATGATCCTTGTGGGTCCCTTCCAACTCAGGTTATTCTATGATTATATTATAATAAGAATTCCATTAATTTAGATATATATCTCTTCCTAAATACATATGTATACATATGCATGTATTTATATACACATGTATATGTGTATTTTATATCCATATATATGTATAACTAATAAGTTTGCAAGAGAAAAATACACACACTTACACAAATACTGTGCTTATCTTATACATGTAAGACATCTAATGAACAGTAACTCAGGAGTCTTTGTGGGAAATGGAGTTACAGAAAGCTTGCAGGTGCTGACAGAGAACAGAAACAGCTCTGTGCTTGAAGAGATAGAAATGGATACGTTTTGATTTGAGCCTTTGGCGAAGGCTGCCTAAGTTAGAACAATGAGCTTTTACAGTTTGAAACAAGAATGTAGTTTCGTAGTTTTAAAAAGAAATATGCTTTATAAAAGTAGAAATTTATTTCTAATAAGGAGAAACGTATTTTATACAAGAAAGAATTAAGATAAGTAAAAGAATAGAGAATTTTAAGTTTAGCAGTAAACCTTATAATAAAGTTTATTAGAAAGTTAAGATATAAGCCTGTGCAATAGACCTTAATAGCAATTTGACAATTGGTTAAGAGAATATGCATTGCGGTAAAATCATGTACCATGATGATTGGTACAAGTATGTTAGCAAGCTTTGTGCCATTTGCTTATTGGCTTAAAAAAGTATATAAGGCCTTGTAACGAAAAAGTTTAACTACTACTACTACCTCTACTTTGGCTCCACCACTGCCTCATCTGCACCTGCCACAGCTGCTTCTACAGATACTGCTATTGCTACTGTAACTGTTGCTAGTTTAATATTAGAGATGTTGTTCACAGCATCTCTCCTGTCCAACCTTCAAATAAAAATGAGACTGATTCTACAATAAATCATCTCTATGACATCTCTCAATCATCCCAATACCCCCCAATCCTGACAGTGGCTAAATAAGAGAAAGAGTTTTGAACAAAAGGCTGATTCCTCAAAAGTAAAGGAAACAAAACTATATATTCCTGCGTTTCTGTTAATTCCGCCCTCCATCCTCCGTTTGTTTTCTTTTAAAATTTTTTTTTGGTTGGGAACTGCAAGTCTGAATAAACATCAGTGTGCAGTCTTTATTCTATGGCCTTTTTCTCCTGTTTTTCTGATACAAATTTTCCATCTGTTCTCAGGAGAAAGGCAAATCAAATCATAATAGAAGAAATACAACACATGCTCCAAACACTATTCAAACACGTTAGGTGGGGATGGCCATGAGATTTGTTTCAGAACAGTAATTCTCATCCAGAATAAAATATTAGCACAAAGTTAATGCATCCTAGCTTCTACTCACTGAAAGACAGTCCATTTCTTTTTTCAGTTTATTTTTTTAACTAACTGTTGCAGATTTCAGTCCCTAATATTGCAACACAGTAGTTTAGAAGTATCAAGAGTTTCATGGAATCAAGAGGACAATGCTTTTCTGATGATTCAAATTTTCCTAAGTGCTGTTTAGCAACAATCAGAAGAAACTAGTTTTGGCTTGGAAATGAAACAGGTAACAGGAGGTGGCTTGTTGGAGGAATAAGCACTAGTGACCTCATAAGCAATCCAGAGATCTTATTGAGTTTCATTTTGTGTTTCACCTTCTTCATAACAGTTTTCAATAAACCTGGTTTATTAAATTAAAACTCAAGGGATGTAAAACTAATCCAAATTGAACCAGTTATAGGTCTTAAAAGTCTATGGAGGCTTTGAGGTTTTATTTTCAGTATGTGCAAGTAATCAAAACAGAACTCCATATTGTTTCTAACTCAGAATTAAAAGCATTACAGAAAAGATGAACATTTACCCTATGAACTGGAGAAGTGCTAGTAATTTAAACTCCATAGGTATCTTTCTGCCTTCAGGCCATAAGAATCAGGATATCCTGTTATTATAACCATATCTTATATGTGGAACTTGCAGTTAAAAAAAAAAGTATTTCGCATCTCAAAATTGCACAATAAAATTGAAAATACAATGAGAGAAAACTCATGGGATTACCAGCCATTCTGGTCAAATGTCCTCTTTGTTCCCAGTCTCCTACTAATGCTTTAATAAAAATTTGAAACAAGCTACACAAAGGAGAGGAAATATTTTCAGAGCTGCCAGAGTTGTTTAATATTTTTTCATAACCAACACTACCTGAAACTGGCAGAAAAAATTCCCAGATTGTGAAACACATCCACTACAAAAATATTGCAGCTTGGCTTCAAACTTTTAAAAGAGAACTCTGTACTGAAAAGAGCATCTCTAAAGACATCACCTCTCTTAAGGAATAGTCTGAATTTTTAAATATAAAATTAAAAAATTACATTTTTTCCGAAACAGCAAAATAAAATATATCATTCAAAATTGCTTCTAGATAATTTAAGGGATAAAAAGTAGGACACACCCCTCCCCTTCATATTAGAACTTAAAAATTAATCATACTGTTATCTTTGATATCCTTCAATACTCAGGAAGTGGGTTTGGAACTCTGTAGACAAGTGTTCAGTGTCTCCCACTGCTGAAGTTCTTGCAATATTAGGGTCATCATGCAACTTCATTAATTCATGCAGCTACAGTTGAGACATGCTTTGGTTCTTTGTCCTTAAATTTCTCGATTATATGCCTTCATTATTTATACTAGAGATCCCTAGATATTTTTAGACTACCCTGGTATTCTTCTGAGAGTCTCATTGCATTGAGTCACACTGACATAATTTTAGGGAAATATTTAGATCCGTTGAGTATGTGGTAGATATTTAGGAACGAAATCCCTTCATTATTTTCTCTGGTCCAAATCTTCTTTTACTCAGTTTGGGTTTTTTTGCGTAACAGGAGCACATATCTACAATGAAGCCTGCCAGGAGTTTGACATGAAATTTGAAACTCTAAAGTAGGCAGCTTCAGCTGAGAGTGTCTAGCCTATCTGAAGGCTGAGAGCTTAGTGTTTGACTACATATTGCCATGCTGTGGAGGACTCTGAATCCTTGTTCCACACCTGCTGGGTAAATAATGTCAAGAACAGACCACTGTATAAAAGTTAGCTGGTGGTGACAGTGCCAGCAGACGCACTCTGTAAAGTGATTGTGACTGCTGTGTGTCTTGCAGAACTCAGGGCTGTCACTGTACATTAGGAATGCTCTGAACACAGGAGAGGTAGGTTCCCCCGTGGACCTAGGCAATACTTTGTCTTGTCTCTGCATGGCTCTGATATTTAAGCAAGAGCTGAGTTTCCAGAAATTCAGTTTGTAGCACTAACATAAATACCTGAGTTCAGGTGTCTTGAGATCTATGCTCTTCAAAAAGGAGCTACCAGTCATTTTAAAATTCCCTTGAGGTTAGCCTGAACTTGTGAGCAGGCTGACTGAGCCATTGTTTTGAATTCTAGAACATTAATAATGCCTAAACCCCATGTTACAGAAATTTTTGATGGTTTATCCATTTATGCATTTATGCTTTGTTTTTCATTCTGTGACATAGGTCACTCTAGGAGTAGAGTACATTTCTTTCTTACAATTTTCTGAGGTTTTATGCTTAAATGTCTCTAAAATGGTTTTGATGTACATAGAAGGTCTTTAGAAATTCTGACAGGTAAACACAACTACAGTTACACCTAAAATTAAATTGAAGAGTAATGACAAGTTAAATGCTTCTGACCCAAGAAAACCAGTCCTCTTCTAATTTATTCCCATATATCTATGTATATGATGAATTAGAATATTCCATGTTTCTTTCTTATTATATTCTTATTATTTTAATAATAAAATTATGTTCCTGGATGTATTTAATTTACTCATCAGGAAAAATTTACATTTATCCACTATCTTTCTATTTTGGGCAACAGAGATGTTTAGTCCTTCTTCACAGTCACTCTGATGGCAAGAAGGAAGTTTACTCTCTTTTTCTTTGCCATCGAATGCTCACCCACATATAACTAGAACAGATAATAACTCTTAAAACAATACTCTCCTAAAATTATATTCCTTCTTAATATCAGGAATCTACTTTTAAACCATTTTACTATTTCTTTAATGATCTGTTATGAATAGACCAGACTTCAGGAAGATTTGGAAGATTTTGTCCTTCACATTAAAATCAGCCCTATAAAACTTTTTGTAAACCACGAAGTCCCTTTGTGGTATTCCGTGAAATTTCAGTGGGAAGCTGGAAGTCTAAGGTCCTACTCAAGTGGTAATACAAAAGTGGCTTCAAATTGTAATGCAAATTGAGTTCAGAGCTTTCTACTGCTATTTCTTGGACTTTGTGGTACTAATATTTCTGAGCTGGTGTAATATAAAAATGTTTTAAATAATGGATGTGCTTGAATACGAGTAGCACTTAAAATTGGGAGGAAGTGCAGAGAACAAAAGGATTGAGTCTATGGCACAGAACTCTGATCAGTGAGAAAAAACAGAGAGAAGAAAGATTTTGTCGATTTCTTTTGTTAAAGAAAATGAAAATAGGAGATTAAAACTTTTCACAGTAACATATCTTACATGGTTATATGATATACAACTCATAATCTCAAATAATAAATTTTTGCACAGTGTTAACAGATCAAAGACGCTGATGCTCAAGTGAGGAATTTTTTTCCAGATATTCTATGTGGCATCCAACACATTTTAGATCTCTGCATTATGCAACTCTTTGTTGGTATCCTATTTTTAGATTAAGCTCATAGTAATTTTATGCTTAAGGTAACACACATCACACATTTTCAAACATGTTTACTAATTTATTTTATTAACTTTTTAGGCATTTAGTTTTTGAGATATTTATAACCTGTTTCTCAATTAAATGTACCTTTGAAATACAATGAGATTTATATTTTAGTGGCATGCTCAAGGTCACATCCAGTGGTGGAGAATACAGGTGCCAATTTCACAGCCCACTACTCAGATCACCAGAGCGCACTCCTAATATTTTTGTTAGACAAATGGCAACAAAGTTTATTAGATGGTAACAGAGTGCTATAATGTTCAATTTATTTTGGTATGGATTTCCTGTTATAATGACAAGATTATCTGGCAAAGTCATATTCCAATTTTTAGAGTTAAATAAATATTACTGTAACTACAGTGAACAGGTTTTCATTTTAATAACAAAATTATGTTTGCATTTCGTAGATAGAATTTGCATACATATACTTTCACACTGGTAAAACCATCATTTATCAGTGCTTAATGTTTTCAGATTTTTCTCTGTATCCAGTTTGCTCTGCCCAAATTGTGGCTTAAAAACTAAGTTTTCTCTGAACATGAACATTCTTTTTTCATTATGTCCAAATACTGTATTTTAATTCTGAATGACAAACAACTTTTGGGTTTTTTGGTTTTTTTTTTAGTTTGACCTAACTTTTTACATTAGAAGAAAAGACATCCATTATTTATAACTTCTTCTTCAAGTTACTGGGGCAAATATTTCAATTTAAAAAATTATGCTTAATATTGAAAAAAATGAGGATATTTCACTACGTTAATTTGTGGTCTGACAACTCCAGACTGAAGGTGACTTCATTACATTGCTTCTGAAAATTTCATAGAAGAATTTAAACTGTGGGTGAATGGATTCATTAAATCAGGAGATTAAATTAACTGTTGTTACATAAAATAAAATTAGAAAGTAGTATGTAGTATATAATGAATCCACACACTTTATCTCTTCAAATGCAAATGTACTTAGAACGCTTAATAAACAGCTGGAACATGTAGCTCATCGTGAGCTTGCAATTCGTATTGACAAATCACACAGTTCTCCTTTAATTTCGCTGTGGTTTTTTGAGATAATTTGATTTACAATGCAGTAAATATTTTATGGTTATCTATAATAATTTCTACTGATGATGATAAGCTACTAAGAGCTTAAGATATCAGTAAAATCAGAGCCAGCAAAGCCATTATGTCACACTACCAGGATGGTGGCTATGGAACAACCTGCCCAGGGAAGTGGTTGTGCCACCACCCTGGAGGTATTTAGATGTGCAGATGTGGTGCTTAGGGATGTGGTTTAGTGGTGGACTCGACAGCGTTAGGTTAACTGCTGGGCTTGATGATATTAAAGATCTTTGCCAACCTACATGATTCTATGATTCTACGACACACATTCCACAACAAATGCCATCTCATTGGGTCTGAAGCCAGCCATAGTCTTCTCCTTCCATTGTTCATCTCTCCATGGAACATTTTTTGCTTTTTACTGAGACAGCAGTACTTTTCTGTAAGGTGATTATAGAATCGTAGAATGACTTGGGTTGAAAGGGACCTTAAAAAATCATCTTATCCAACCTCATTTCCATGGGACATCTTCCAGTCAATTAGATTACTCAAAGCCCCACCCAACCCAGCCTTGAGCACTGCCAGGGATGGGCCATCCACCACTTCTCTGGTCAATCAGTTCCTGGGCCTCACCACCCCCATAGCTCTAAACCTACCTTCTTTATGTTTAAAATCATTGCTCTGTCTTGTCACTATAGACCCTAGTAAAAAATATCTCCTCTCTTATAGTTCCCCTTTATATATTGAAAAGCTGCAAGAAGGTCTCCCTAAAGCCTTTTCTTCTCTAGGCTGAACAATCCCATTTCTCTTAGCCTGTCTTCACAGGCTTGGTTTTCAATCCCTTCCACCAATAAGTCCATGTCTTGGGCTCGGGGCCCTAGATCTGGATGTGGTATTCCCATTTGGCTTTCACCAGAGCAGAGTACAGGGGCAGATTAATCTCTTTTTATGCAGCCCAGGAGATGGTCTCTCAGGCTGCAGGAAAACATTGCTAGCTCCTTTCCAATTTGTTATCCATCAGTTTCTCCAAGTGCTCCTCAGCAAGGCTGCCCTGAAAATGTTCAGCCTCCAGTCTGTATTGATGCTGGGGATTGCCCCAGCCCACATGCAAGACTTTGCACTTGTCCTTGCTGAACTTCATGAGATTCATGTGTGCCCACTCCTGAAGCCTGTCAAGGTCCCTCTTGTGCTTGTTTTGGCTGTGGTAGGCTTAATTTTCTTCATACTGGCTAGTATGAGGCTGTTTATTAGATTTAGACCGGGAACAATGTTATCGATAATATTGATAATATTGATAATAATAGAGATGTTTTTGTTATTGCTGAGCAGTTCCTGCACAGTCAAGGCCTTTTCCGCCTCTCACCCCAATCCATCGGCGAGGAGCATGCAGGTGCACAAGAAGATGTGAGGACACCCAGCTGAGAGAGCTGACCCCAACTGACCTAAGGGATATCCCGTAGCATATGACATCATGCTCAGCTCACAGAGCTGGGGTAAGAAGCAGGAAGGGGTTGACAACATTTGTCTTCCTGAGTAACTGTTACCCAGGATGGACCCCTGCTTTCCCAGACGTGGCTGAACACCTACCTGCCCACAGGAAGTATTGAATTAATTCCTTGTTTTCCTTTTTTTGGATGCACTTCTTTTCCTTTGCCTGCTAAGATGTCTTTATATCAACCCATGAGCGTTCTCAGTTTTCTTATTCTCCCCTCCAATGTGTGAGTGGCTGTGTTGGGCTTAATGGCCTGTTGCACTTAAAACGACAACACTCCTGGATGGCATCCTGTCCATCGGGCATGTCAGCCATACCACACAGCTTGGTGTCATCCACAAATTTGCTGAGAGAATATGAAATCCCACTGTTTATGTGACTGATAAAGACATTGAACAGTGCCGGTCCTAGTGTGGAACCCTGATACACACCACTAGTTACTGATCTCCAGTGGGACACAAAGCTTTTGGCTTCTACTCTTTGGATGTGGTCTTCCACACACAAAATGAAATGATCAAAAGTAGAATGAAATTGAATCTCTGGACTATGGTGAAGGCTGTACATGTTTATTCCAGAAAGCAGTAGCATAAATAAAAAGATTCATTTTCATATTAAATAATTCCATTCCTCTACTCTGACACATCTCCGAGGAAGCACAGAAAAATAATTTGAAGTTCAAATAAAGTATTGTCAATAATGTCCATAAAAATAAAAGATTATATTATACACATTATATACACATTATATTATACACATATAACTCTATATTGCCTTAATTCCCTCCTACCCCTTCTTTCCATCTGTTTTACATGCTGTAATTTTTGCATCAGCAGTGAAATTGCATGTTTTTTTCATTAATTTCTGTGGATCAGTTATGATAGACTTTCTGATTTAAAATATTTTATTCATGAGTTGTCTTTTTTTGTTTCAATAAAACAAATACCTGTTCATATAAGCTAGTATGCAACTTGTTTGGTTTTAAGCATTGGGGGATTTTCAGCTCTTCTTAATACTGTATGCTCATAAAGACTGACCTTATCATTAAGTAACTCTTATTCAGATTTCAACGGAATAAAATAAAAACTAAAAATATAATAAGCAATATCCCCAAGCCTTCTTTAGTTCTTCTTTTGTTAAAAACCAAAATGCAGACAAACAAAACCCAGTCTATTTCTCTTTAGTTGACGAAATGAATTTAATCTCACCCTTTAGCTTATTTTCTAATTGTACCATCTTTACCTTAATGTTTCAGAACAGATGATTTTTTTTCACTTTCTCATTTTTGTCAATATCCTTGAAAATTCCTGCTGATTTTTTAATGTATCCATGCTGCAGATGACACACTGCTGTATTGTGTGAGGAGAGCACAAGAAGGATTAATATCCTCCTGAACTCAAGGTTAATATAGTCTAGCATCAAAAACTGGACAGAATGACATGTCAGCTTTTCAACAACCACTTATCATCAAATATAGACAGCACAGTATTTTCATAAATATTTCAAGCAAAATAGTACCCATTTGGGTCCATGAATTTACCATTTTTTTCCCGCTAATAACATGTATTGTTCAAGTAATGGGTCTTTTCATTTATCATAAAGTTTCCCTTTGTAATCATATTTCATATCTGACAAGGTAATCATCTTGCTAAATCAACCATATATTTGCCTTTAGTTAATATTTATATATACATAAACTAATACAAATATTTTAACTGTTTCCCACATGAGATTTGGATATTGGCACTCCTACCAATCACATAGAAACATAGCTTCTATTATTTAAGCATCTATCATGAAGTAAAGGCTGCATTGCTTAACACTTAGGGAGGAATGCTTCTAAGATTGCCAAAATTATTTCTTCATTTCGAGAACTTTTAACCTGCATCTAGGTTTATACTCATGAAATAATGAGTTGTAGAAAGAAACATTAAAACAACATAATTCTCACCAGCACTCTTTGAATAGTATCAAGGAGGTTTCAGTAAGTAAAAAGAAGATTCAACTTTAGCATCTTATTTATCTGTGCTTGCTAGTTGACCCAAATTGCTACTATTCTTGCAAGCTGTAGTACATTCTCACAAAATTTGCATTTTTACAGAACAGACATGTTCTTCCATGTGAGTGGCTATGTACAGAATTGCTCAATTTAAAACCACTGAACTAGTTGGAATTGAAAATTGTTTCAGTAGAAACAGATTGTTTCTTTTAAAAAGTGTAATTACCTGAGCAGTAGTTCAACATAAGATTTTCATAAGATCCAATTATCACCTAAAAATGAGTTTTAACTGCCACTTAGCTACACACTCAGCATAAAGGAGATTTCTCCCCAATATGGAACACTGCAAGTATTATCTGGATGTGAAAATTGCTTTTTTTTCTTGAATACTTTTGTTCAGTTCAGTTTTTTAGTTATCTTTTTTACTTTAATCTTAAGAATTGCTAAATTAGGATAACATTCTTTTCACTGGTATTCTTTTCAATTATTTCTATGTACCGTATCTAAAAAGCGGGATAACATGTAGAATGCATTACATGATATAAAAAATATCAGCAAGATAAGCTTCAAATTTAATTGTGACACCTTATTTCAATGAAAAAAAATTAATTTGACAGCCATTAATATACAATAGAAATGACTGACACACATTAGCAACTACAAAGAGCATCCCTAAATTTAGGCAAGCTAAAAAAATGCTGGGATGATATATTCATCAGTGTAAGCACTGAAAGGAGGTGACTAAATTTGCTGATCTGTGCATTATAACTTAAGGTGAGAAAGTTTTTTTCTAATTTATTCATTGAATTTCACCTCTCTGTGTTCTTGAATTCTCTGCAGTCATATTAGAACACTCTCAAATGTATTAATTATTTCACAGTGTCCAGAAAATATTGTTTGCAAACTATTTTTGTCTCTAAACAAATTAAAAGTAGCGTGCAAAAGAAAAATTCAAGATTCAAATCAGCCTTGTCACATTAGTTGATATGTGAATTGAAAACCTAAATCGGAGTCTCAAATGATTATAAATTTTTTCTTCTACCTGTCTAAAATTGTCTAGGCCAAATTTAAATGCTTAGTTCTCCATAAACAGTAGCCTATTTAATTTATCATTAAGGAGTTTTAAGATAAATGAATATATTAAACCATTTTCCATAATATGATTTCTACATTATAATAAAATTGTAAGTAAAAAAAAA
Source organism: Daphoenositta chrysoptera (assembly GCA_013397915.1). NCBI lineage: Eukaryota > Metazoa > Chordata > Aves > Passeriformes > Daphoenositta > Daphoenositta chrysoptera. Next base: position 1,054,302 of record VZRO01000205.1, read on the forward strand.
ATATTACATTTTTACATTCCTAAGGGCATGTGAAAGCAATTAACTACACTGTATGTATCAAATGAAAACTAAATATCATATTAGTCAATCTAAAACTTTTTTGCTATAATTGACCTCTTGCTTGATTTAAATTAAACTCACAAAAGTATATTTCATATCTAGTATGTTCTAGGAAATATAAATTTGGACTTTTCTCTCAGGCATTGTTGACCATGTGAGCAAGGGAGATTAACTAGCTAAAATTAAATGTTAGTAAAGATTTGTCTGTTGTCTTTAGTTTCTCTTTTCACCTCCTATCAGTCTACAATATAATGTATTTAAATATGTTCCCATTCAGTATTTGTGGGCAATAAAAGATGAATTCAGCATTACATCTGTTCAATTGTGTATAGATTTGTGTTAGAATTCTTCCCATAACACTTGTCAAGACTATCTTTTGTTAGACTCTGTTTGTCTACATCTTTATTGCATTTCTGTTTGTTGTTCCCTGTGAGGAAAAAAAGCTCATTATTTATTGTCTAAGTTGTGAAATGCACCTGTTGTTTTCAAGTTCTATTAAGTGACTGGTGAAACTTCATTTTTTAAGGATGTTCTACACAAAACTTTCTGAACATTTCTTATTCATTTGAAAAAATCATTAGCAATGAAAAATAAAATTTAAAATATTTTGAAATTTGGTTAAAGGGTACATATTTTGAGGTTCAGCTGGTTTTCTAAGAGGTATCCTTTTATTTGAACACCAGTCTGTAAATACCAAACATATACACACAGAAATAAATTTTTTAAAAAAGGCTGTTCCATATATCTATTTCTAAATGGCCCTTAAAATTTCAGAAAAGGTGGTGCTTTATATGTTTTTAATTGGTGTTTAAGTCTGTTTTGCCCATGACAGTAATTAGTAAATAAACTCCCTGTCTTTATCTTGACCTTGAGTTTTCTCAGCCTATTTTCTTCCCCATAGTGTTGAGAAGTAAGAGAGTGGCTGTGTGGGTGTCTGGGTGTTAGCCAAGGCTAATCCACCACAAAAGCTAACAATTATTTTCTGACAATTTCAAGCTACATTTTATTTTACTCGTAACAGTTCATATTATTGTTGTTATTGATACTTATATTAACAGGAGAAAATATCAGAATTTTTAAAAATCCTGTTGTTAGGCAACACACTTTTTTAATTAGAGAGCTTTGAGAGCCTGGAGTATTCTGACATGATCTCAGGTCAAATACCTGACCAGTAGCTGAGTACAGATATGGCTCTGTGGTAACTCTTTGCAGTCAAATTGGAGACTAAGAAACAAGAATTGTCTCACTTTTGATGTTTACCAAGGTCCTGACACACTACATTGCCAGAGGCAAATTACAAACACTTTTACCTGTGAGGAAAGGCCTTCAAGCTGAATTTCTAGTTAATTGAACTCATTTTAACTGGAGCAGAAGGTCGGAATGAACCAACAAACTGCATTCAATGAATGAGATTCCATCTAATATGCCCCTCTGAGTACAGGGAAAGAAGACCAAACTCATTCTCTTTTGTCACTCCCCAAAAAATTATATTATCTTACTTCATTTTCCACTACTATATGAGCTACTTATACAGAACCCAGACTGCCTGTCAAGCTTAAGCCTCGACCCTACTCAAGCCAAAGCCTTTTGAGGGAATGAAGTGTTGACACAGTTTTAACTGCTTATCAGGTTATTCTATTATATACACATTGTAAAGTAAAATACCAGATAAGACAATGTAAAAACTAAGACAGTTCAAAGATAGTAAGTGTATCATATAGACTCTACAAAAGTAATAGTAATTCTTGAGTTATATAGTTCATTATTACTCAATCTTCCTTGGTTTTTTTATTTGTTATGGCAATATAAAAGGGTCCCAAATGGAAGGGCCTCACTTCACCAGCAGCTGACATGCATGGCGATAGAAATACATAAATTCTGATGAAATAATAAATGGCTTCCTTTCTGTCACACTAGTCAAACTCCAAGAAAAATGTAAGTGTCACTTAACTTCAAAAAATTAAATAATGGTGTGATAACAAAAAAGGCAAAAATTACAGTTGTATATATTTAAGTAAATAGAATATTATTCCAGATACATAGTTGTGATCTAGAATGTTAATGTTCTTGCTATATGAAAAGTTATAATTGCAGTCTTTTCTAGGAAAAAAACTCAATTTTTGCTTATTTTCATCGCACATGATTTTCTACTTAATTGTTCTTTGTGAAATTTGATCTTTTGGTCTTTTTCTCTTTACACTGTAACCTTTAAGAAAGATGTCAGAATCTTTTGTAAATCACTTCAATTTAAGCTGGGGGAAATTACAGCAATCCAAAGCAGGTGATAGTTAAAATGATTCCATGGAAGAATATTAAAGGCACAGACCTGATTCTGAAATGTTCAGAGCACATCCTTTTCTCTATGCTTTTCACTCATGACATCTACAACAAGGCAGAAAATTAATATACACTTCCTGGCACATGACCCAAGGGACAACGTTTCTCCCCAACTACTTGCCCAGAAATGCAAATCATGATTAATTTCTATTGTCTAGGCTTTCATTCTTTTATCAGTTCAAATCTCTCTTGCCTGTTTTAAATTTTGCAAGAAAAAGTTGACCCATGCACTTAAGCCAATCTAATCTAATTATCCCCTTGCCACCCCCTCAAAAAAACCCCCAGAAATAAACTTGGTAAAAAGACCATTTCCAGTTGTGTGCACACAAGATTTTCATAAGAAAAATGATCTCTGGATCACTTGAGAGAGTAAATGTAATTTTTGTTTCTCTTATGTTCCCAGTTTAAACACAGCAGCAATTCAGAGAGTCAGTTTTACAGGGTGAAGAGAAAAAAAAAGCAACATGCAACTTATTTCATAAAAAAGAATCAATATTTTTAATACCACTATAAAGCGAGTTAGACTATAAGATATAAAGCAAAAAATGAATAGTAATATAAGGGAGGTTTCTAGAAACAATTGAAAAAAAAAAGCTGAGGTCATACACTTACATTCAAAGGAAACTAGTAGGGATTATAGAATGTGAAAATATAAAGAGTAATTAAGAAGAACAAACAAGTGGCAAAGGGAAACGAAACTAATATTCTTTTTTTACACACACCAGGATCAAGAAGTCTATATGGCCGTTTGATGATCAGAATACAAAAGGTATACTAAAAACAAAGAAGCAGGAAAAGGTCGCTGTTGTGAGGCTTCAGTGTTGAACCTTGAAGAAGAAAAAGGGGAGAGGAAAGTCCCATGAGGGGGCTGATCTCAGCAGGAGACTTCTCTGAAACCGAGTGATTGTGGGAGAGGTGGGGGAATTTATTTCGTTTACATAGATTTCAAAAGGCCTTTGGACAAAGTATCTCACACAATGCTTTTAAGTAAATTAGGTGGCATGAGCAAAGGCATTTGTTGCATAGATAAATGACTGGTTAGGAGAAAGAAAAACGTAAATAGGAGCAAGCCGTCAGACCTTGAAGTGGAGACAGGTCATCAATGCTGGTAAGCAGGGGCCTCTACTGTAAAACATATTCATCACTGACCTGGAAAGCAGGAGATTACTGAAAAGAAAAAGGCTGCTGACAATACTGTATTATTCAAGATAGTAAGTTTGAAAGCTAACTGTGAGGAATTAAAAGAAGACTGTAAGACTGAAGGGCAAAAAAGTGACAAATGAAATTCAGTGTAAATAATACAACACGATGCACATGGGAGAAAAAGAATCCTAATTTCACATATAAAATTATAGGCTCTGAACTAACCATTATCTCTCAAGACTGATATCTTGGTGTGTAAAAAACCATTTCCTGAAATAACAGTTTTATAATACCAGTGTTCAGAAAAACATATATAAAATGCTAGGGAAAATTAGGAGAAGGAGACAGAACAAGACACAAGCCACCATAATGCTGGTAGCTGACTTTGACACACCTTGAATAATTCAAGCAGTTCTGATTCTGAAGAAGTATACAATAGACTTGGGAAAAGTCCATAGAAGGCAGAAAAATACAGAATAGTTTCTGTACAAGAATGGACTGAATAAGCTAAGAACATTTAATCTAAAGAATGTGACTTAGGGGAAATATGATAGAGGTTTATAAAATCAGTAGAAGGGATGGCAACATACTATGACAACTCTGTTCACGTTAGCCAAACCCTGGGCTTGAGACAGTCATGTCAAGGTTACAAGTTAGCTTTTCTAGGGAGGGATGAGGTGAATACTTGTCTCTGTTCTGGGAAATGCCTCTGTGTGCAGTGGAAGTGGAAGAGGGGTTTTACTGAGTCTAGAGGACTCAAGTTAGAAACATTCTTCTCAGCACAGCAGGAATAATGTAATAAACCATGCTATATATATATATATATATATATCTTAGAGGGGACAGAAGAAGACACATAGCAGCATTCTTCTCTCCATTGTAGTACCTGTATCACAGAGGAATCTCTGAAAGGCATTGAAGTGGAAGATTTGGTCAGGCTATATATGTCCTGGGCTTTGTTCCTGTTCTTCCTTTTGGTCAGTGGCAGGGCAGAGGTAGATGCCCTGGCAGACACATCAGAGCTCCAGGGCCCAAGTGCTCAAAGAGGCTGTAGCATCAGCCACCCGACAGACCTCTGTGTATGCCAGGGCTTCTCTGGCTCATGAGATGTGCGTGACCACCAGCACCAACCTCCTGCGAGGCTTTCTGAGAACCAAAGGCAGCATGTCCCTTCGGAGGAGTCAGAGGGAAGGCTTTATGGCTGTGGAATAGAACCAGCCTTATGTGAGGCTGCTCCTGGACCAAAATTGTCAGTGTTAGTCAGCTCCCAACTGGGCTTGAAACACACATGCTGCAGCAGTGTGCAGCCTGGAGACAGCTGCTGCTGTCAAACATCTGACTGCAAAATCCCTCAGAAGCTTTCCTCAGTCTTTTCTCATCCATATCATGAACAAGTATTATGGACACAGCATTTAGGTCTCCCTTTACAGCAAAACTGCTAGAGACAGAGTCTGAAAAATTAGTTTCATGTTGGTTTTAAACAAATAATTTAAAATTTAATATTAATTTAGGGTTTTAAAAAAAAAAAATCCTAGTCTCTCTTCCTGAACAAATTTGATCTTTGTTTACTGCCTTTTTCTTCTTTTTTTCCACACTGAATTTTTTCAGTTTCATGCTGCTTTTGACCCTGATTCAAAGGAATGGAACTAGCATAGTATAGTAAATGCTTGTTCAATATTTCAATGCCTGAAATTTCAAGTTATTTGCACTTCAACTTATACAATCCAGGGTCTGAAAAGAAATATAATTTTTATTTTCCAATATTTCTGTAGAATAATAAAGTAATATTGCCATTCTACTCTGTGATGCTGCCTAACACACATGAGGATGACGAGAAATATGAGCAATTTAATGCTATGTAGGATATAAGGATTACAGTTTTACTTGCTTATTTTATGATTGATGCTAGAGATAAAGGGTTATTTGAGTCCTGTAGACCTTCAACAACCTGATTCAAAATAAATAGAAGAGTTTCAAACTTCACTAGTTGATTCAGATTACCATGGGTATTCCCAGATCATATTTTTATTTTATATACAATTTGTCCTCTTAAGTGACAGCGAGAAGTTCTACAAAACTACATAATACCAATTTTGATTTATAAATGAATAGTCAGAGGTTTTGTAAACGTTTTTGGCAGTTAAAATATCTTTAGATAGAATTGTTGAAGGCACTTTTATTTGTAGGCTATATGCACAAGAAATATGTTTGAAGCATAAGCCATAAATATGGTTTTGGGGGGCTTTGGCTGTTGCTTTTTTAAATTACTATAGTTGCTAAAGCTGAAGCTTTTTTTTTGGTAGACTTTGATGCAATCGTGTAGCTGAGGCTGTGCCCTGTCCTGCAGTGCAAATAGCAGCACGTCAAAAGCAAATGGCCAGCCAATTAATCTAAGCAATGTTGAACACAGGGAATTTGCTAATCCACAGACAGCTGAGGTGTAGTTTACTTGCTGTGACATCTGGTACCTGTTATTTAAACAAAAGGACGTTTTGTGAATTTCTCATGCTCAGAGAGGCAATATTGGAATGTCAGGATTTTTCACATATAAAACATTCTGATTGTGACTTTATTTCAGGTTTTAAAGAGAGAATAAATGGAAATTTTCCATCATGAGCAACAGCAGAGTGTCACATCCTGCAGCACTTTGCATGCAAATCAAATTTCTAAATGGAAGTTAGAATACACTATGTCTAACATTGAAACAGGTTGATGACCTTTTCTTTAAGCACCACAGAGGTGTTGGATAACTCTACCTCTTAGTAGATATAAAATATTTAAACACTCTTACAATAAAAATAGAAAGGATGAGTGGGAATATCAAGATATAAGCCATTTTGGTTTCTTTATGTATCTTGAACAAAATGTAGAAATTATGTATTGGTGGTACACTGCAAACAGAGGAGGAAATGGGGACAGCCTGTCATTGCCATCCGTCCTGTGTGCCAAATGGAAAGGAAGTGCAGTGGAGGAAAATGGAATGCAGTTAAAGACACACATCTAATGTACTTATTGAACAGAAACATTCAAGGCAAAGGGAAACTTTCATTCTGTTGTTTCCTAAATTTTGCATGCCTGAATTTGCATTCTCATTGTTTAGCACTAGTTTTTATATACAGATACAGGTTATGAGTTAGAAGTTATGTATAATGTTTATGAAAGCCCAAGCACTTTTGGTTTTAGTATTATTATTATTATTGACTATTTTAAAACATCACCAGACAATGACTCAAGTGGCACTTTCTGTGGTTTGCCTATACAGACCCTAGAGACTGATGAAATAAAAAAGCATACATTCTCTAAAGAAACGTGCCCTTTATGTATCAGTCTGCAGACATTCATTGTCATTGTTGAAAAATGTGTTGCAAAGGTGACAATGTTTTCTATAACATGTCCTTTTCAGTGGGACATATCAGGAAATTCCCAGCTGAGTTAAGTTATGGAAAGAATGAGATGTCCTTCTAGTAGTTAGTGTAAAAAACAATGCTTCTTTTGCAGGAATAGAAATGAACATTTTAACCACACCAGTGAGCAGTTATTTACATACAGGGTGACACTGACTGCTCGTCCATGTAGGGAATCCACATATTTTGTGGTAAATAGAAAAAAAAGCTAAGCAGCATGTATTCATGCAGACTTTACATGGGTAAACTACATACTGTTCATATTTGAAATGTATGAACTCTCTTTGTTGTTGAATACAATGATGTTGCAATGGAAAAAAAGAGGTATGTTCAGAACAGACTTCCCTTCTACAGCATGAGTGTCAAAAATATAGAATGGAAACACAGACTATTTCTATGACTTCACAAAGGGATTTAAATCGTTCTAATTTTAAAATCTCATTCAAATTATATTGAAAAGAGAGCTCTGACACTAAGGTCTCTGTTCAGGTTTCTGCTATACCAGTATGAATTCTGAATGCAATTTACACATTTTCTTCAGTTTAGTGAAATAATCTGCAATTCACAGAGTTCAAATCAGATTGCTATCTAACCTGTTTTCATTCTAAAATACTTTTTTAGTAATTTTAGATTAAAAAAAAATGCAGACATCTAGTGTTGATGACTTATGAGGCAGTCACTAAAGACCATAAAAAAGGATGGTGGGTTGGAAGTGACCATTAAATGTCATCTAGTGCAACTCTTCCTGGAATGGACAGGGACATCTTCAGCTAGATCTGGATGCTCAGAGTGATGTCCAATCTGACTGTGAATGGGGCATCTACCTCCTCTCTGGGAAACCTGTTTCAGTGTTTCACCACATTTATTGTAAAAAATATCTTCCTCACATCTACTTTAATTTGTTTTGCAATTTAAAGTTATTACCCCTTACCCTATTAGAACAGTCCCTTGTAAAAAGTCTTCAACCATACTTCTTACTAGTCCCTTTAAGTATTGAAAGGCCTCAATAAGTTCTCCCCAGAGCCTTCTCCAGGCTGAACAACCCCAGTTCTTACAGCCTAGCCTCATATGAGAGATGTTCTATCCCTCTGATGCTTTCTGTGGCCCTCCTCTGAACTTCCCCCCACAGGTCCATGTTTTTCCTGTGCTGGGAGCCCAGAGCTGGATGCAGTGTTTCAGGTGGGGTGTCACCAGAGCAGAGCAGAGGGGCAGAATCCCCTCCCTCATCCTGCTGGCCACCCTGCTTTGGATGCAGCCCAGAACACATCTGGGCTGCACAAGCATGTTGATGGCTCATGCCCAGCCTCTCATCCAGCAGCACCCCCAAGTCCTTCCCAGCAGGTCTGCTCTCCATCTGTTCATCTCCAGCCTGTGCTGATACCGGGCGTTTCCTCAACCCGGGTGCAGCACCTTGCACTTGGTCTTGTTAAACCTCGTGAGATTCCCATTGGCCCACATCTCAGGCTTCTCCAGGTCCCTCTGGATGGCATCCTGTTCTTCAGGTGTGTCAACCACACTGCTCATCTTGGTATCATCTGCAAATTTGCTGAGGGTGCACTTGATCCCTCTGTCTATGTCACCAATGAAGATATTAAGCAGCACTGGCTCCAATACAGACAACTGAGGGGCACCACTTGTGACTGATGCCCCTTAGGACATTCAGTTATTGACCACTACCCTCTGGCTGGGACCATCCAAACTAATCCCCCATTCACTGAACAGACAAGCCATCCATCCATATCTCTCTGATTTAGAGAGAAGGATGTTTTGGGGGATTGGGTTAGGGGAGGCTGACAGATCAGTAGTTCTCAGTGGCCTCCATTCTACCCTTTTTAAAGATGGGTGCAGTGTTTCTCTTTTTTCAATCACCAGGACTTCACCTCAGTGACTTCAAATATTGTGGAGAGTGACTTGGCAACTTCATCAGCCAATTCCCTCAGGATTCTGGGATGCATCTCATGTGGTCTCATAGGCTTACGTGGGTCCCTCAACTGGTCACAAACCTCTCACAGTGGGAAGGATTTTGCTTCCCTAGTCCCCTTCCTACTGCCCATCTGCTCAAGAGGTGTGGGAAGGGAGGTTGCCAGTAGAGACTGAGGCAAAGAAGCTGTTGAGCACCTCAGCCTTCTCCTCGTCCATTGTTTGCCAGACACGTTTATCAGGAGGGTACACCTTCTTTGATCTTCCTTTTCAGGCTGACATTCCTTATGTTCTCTGCATCCCTTGCCAAACTCAGCTCCAGCTGCACCTTGGCTTTCCTGATCCCATCCTGAAAAACTGAACTTCATCTCTGTTCTCATCCCTGTGTCCACTGCTTGTTCATTTGCTTCTTGTCCTTAAGTTTGACCAGCAGGCCTTGACACAGCCATGCTGGTCTGCTGCCTTTGGTAGTCATATAAAAATTTACATTTACTCTTTGCAGAGCAGCCGACTGTTTCTCATGAGCATTCAGGACTCGCTTTTTTATGTTTCCTTGTGAGTTTTGGGAAGAGATGGACAAATTACTCATTCAGCATATAGACCTTAATAGAATGTATTTCTGATTTATTATATGCTTCTCTTTACTTTTTGCAGCTATGGCAAATAATCTACATATTATTAGCATTTGCAGTGTGCTGTGACATAAGGTTTAAAATTTCCTTGGCTAGTTTTCTCTTCTTCTTAGGATCTTATTTTTTGGAATATTTTTCATACATATTTTCATCATGTACATAAACTGTACCTTTTATATGAGGAAAGGACACACAGCTGAATTCTGAAGTAAATCAGATTACTTTTGTAATTTAGTTATGTATCTTGTTTTTACAAAGGTATAGGGATTTTCTTTTGTAAAAGCTCAATTTTTGTACAAGTTTTATGGTTCAATCATCTTGAAAAATTTCAAAGAATACTTTTCTGAATTTATTTGTTACAGAAGCTAATGAATAAATAACTCCTAAGGGAGTTTAAATTTGAAAATAACATGCATTTGTGTGGAAGATTCCCAGGTGAGGGTAATATGAACGTTCATTATAGACTTTGTATTACTACAGAAACTAAAACTTTCCTTAAGATTTAATAAATAAAAAATTAGAAAATAAACAAAGTTTCATCAACTCTATATTCCCTAGCAGATACCTCACTAAAAAAATTCCCCCTTTAGACAGAAACCCATTAAAAATTATGTTAATTTCGATTAACTTTGAAAAATGATTTAATATTATGAAACTTGTGGCTGTTTAATAAAATGTATACTACTCCACCTTTAAAAGAATATCAAATAGTAAACTCAAATCATGTTACTGAAAAAATAGCCTTACCTGGGAATTAACCTTTATGTTTTAAACCATAAGTGAGGTATTTTTCAAAATATATATATATTAAGTATTGATCTAATGTGCCAAATACCTATTTGAATCAATCTGAGATGAGTACTTCATTTACTCTTTATTAAAACTATATCCTATATATATATATCCTATATAATTTTAAAGCATTTGGCAGGTGCAAATTTCTGAGTCTGTGCCATACATAGTATATTTCTACCACTTTGGAGGCAAAGATGCAGATAAAGAGAGTCAAGGTGTGAGAGGCCTAGCACAGGACTAAATTTTACTCAGTCTTCTGGTGCCATCTGGTGGGTAGATAAAGAATTGTCCGTTGCATGAAGGAAAAAAGCAAAACCTCACAAAAATAGTGTATTTTGTGTAGTTGAGGTCCCACAGCAAAACCAGCTTCCATAATGTTTTGGGGGGGGGTTTTTCCTAACTCAATTTTCTAAACCATGTCCTCAGAATTCACAGTGATCTTAACTAGGCATTAAAAATTATTTTGAAGATACGTTTTTCCTAAGAACTGTTTTAATCGGTATGTCTTTCTGTCCTCTGAAGGAAATGTGTGTCTCCTAGTCATGGTACATAGCAGGAATCTGTGAAAAGTGGACTTCAAGTTATATCCAGTACAGTAATTTTTGTGCTTTAAGACTATCTCCTTTAAAAGACTTTCAACTTCAGAGATTCAGTGAAATTCCTTAATCCTCTCTTTCCTATTTTTCCCCTTATTTCCCAGTAGGAAAAACTTTAAATGAAGATGCTGCCAAATCAAGTGTTTCTATGATGTTTATAATCTCATACCTGATTAGCACAATCTCTTTATCAGTGACCACCTTTCTTCAGCTATTTTCTATTCAGCTCTCTTCCACATTATTTATTGGTGCCCAGATTCACAACTGGAGGCCAAGGTGGGGCTGGAGAAGTGAAACGTGTAAACCTAGGTAGTATTATCAGATTCAAACCCAACCAACCAAACAAAACCTCTGACTGTCCAATCAACCAAACAAAAAACTGTCACGAGGCAAACAAACCAAACCAAAAAAATCCAACTAAACAAAAGCCTACAATGTTTTTTTGTTTGTTTGTTTTGGTTTTTTGTTTGGTTTTTTTTTGTTTTTTGGTTTTTTTTTACAGGAACAGCAGTTCCTCATTCAACATACTGGTAGTGTTTAAAGAACTGGCCTGAATTTTGTCTGTACTCTTTCTTGTTGAAGCTGTGCCACCGTGTGGCCAGCTAAAGCAAGAAATGTAAGATTAGGACAAAGAAAAGAAGGTCCCTACTTCTGTAGCCTTGCTGACAACGGACTTGTGTAACTGAAGGATCTTGTCTTTTAATCTCTGTTTGTGGGGTTTTTCATGCGTTCATACACTTAATGTTAAATACATATTTTAAAATATGTTTGTAGAGCTCCGGAAGTAGTCCAGAAGTCTGAGTAATATCTTTCACTGGGAGCTTTCCAGATTGCCACATTACAGAATCATATTCTGGATTTCTTGTGCTCTCACTGATTTGATGGATGCTATATTTTTGCCACACTGCCCTAATGACACAATTTCAGTGGATGGGGATGAAAGATGTTGGTTTGGATAGCCTTATAAAAAGCAATGGTCTGAATTCAGATTTTTGACTTCCTGGGAAAGTGTTCCAGAAACATTTGTCAACCCTTTCACATCTCATGAAAAAATGGCTATAATTCTTGGCTGTGACTTTAAATAAAAAGGCCAGTGACTGCTGGCCTGTGTACTGAATACAGCTGTCTATGCACGTGTCAGTCCCATTTGGACAGTGCTGAAGCCATAAAATGGCATTTTTTATGGTAAGGCTCTGAAGATGTATGTTGCATGAGGTCATACAGATTCATTTGAAGGTGCTAAGCTTCTCTAAGAGTATCAGAAGACTACAAAAGAAAGGAAATCCAAAAGATACAGTCACAGCTTGCCACAGGAAAGTTTCTGGAGCTGCAGTGGGCAGAAGTTTCTCACTCCAGAAGAGATGCTAGAGTAAAACTACTATTGAAGCAATGTGGACAATAAAAGATTGTCAGTGGAAGTGAATTTCAGGGTTAAAATATTTCATATGTGGGAACACATCTTTCTTAGCCTCAGATCAATGTTTATTCCACTAAATAGGCATACGCATTACTGTATGACTGTGTTTTAACGGACAGTTGTGATAAAACTGTACTTTTGAATTTCCTAGCAACCAAAAAATGAATCTTCGTGACCTTACATATGCTATATTGCCTTGTGGGAATATTGTCCTGGAATTGCATGTGAGCATTATTTTGGAAGGAGATGGAGTAAGTGGTATTATGCAGTTAGTGAGTAAAACAGCCAGTAATGTGAATAATCTAAGGCCCAATTTTCCAGGTCATTCCTTTCCTTCTTTCATTTAGACTCAAACACATGTATCTACACATTCTTTTATGAGCTGCCCAGACTCAGAAGCAGTAGTTTTGTGTTCAGACATTACTGGTCTCTGAGAAAAATATATTCAGTAGCTTTATATGTTTTTTTGAGTAAGTAACAATCATTCTCACCGTGAACCGCAGAGTCACTGCCTTGAGCAAGGCAACTTTGGTACTAAGAGCAGAACATGATAATTTTAGCCTAATAATCTTGGCTTCAAAAAAAAGTTTGAAAGAAAGGTTTAGAAAAGAAATAACATAGCAGATACATGCCTCTGTTCGCATAGCTGTAATGAAGTGGACTTAATCTGTGATAATTTATGTCAAATATTTAAAATTTAAGAGCCTAAAATTGTACAAACACCCTGAAAGATCATGTGCTCTTTCGCACTATTATGGAAAAATTTGACAAGTGACTCAAACTGTATCTCTATATTTCCAGTAAACAACGTGGTTTTGATATTGTACTAAGGGGTGCCTGTGGCCATGTTTCCAGAAGTCATCTACCTGTTTGCTTCTGCTCAGAAGCTGGTGATCTGCTATTTATCTCTGTTGATCAGCAGTATTTCTAGAGTCTTTATATGCAGAAGGATAGACTAGTACCTGTTTCGACATTTTTGCCAGCCTTGAAGATTAATTATCTAGTTCAGCTCAATGTAGCATTCACATATGTAGTAGAATTCATTAGAGATAATTTTAGCACACATGGATCTATATGAGTAAATTACACAATGCTGGGCCATGTTCTCTGGATTTGGAACTCAGTCATTTAGATCATTGAATTGTTGAAGCAGCGTTTGACATGTTTTCAACTGGTACAGGTACTTTTGTCCCATATGGTTTATCTCTGCAAATAGCACAGAATTCTTATGCTGCAAAGAATTTTCTTGTTCCTTGCAAATTAAGTGACTTTTGTTTGTCTAATTCCCCTGAATTACTACGTCCATTTTGCCTAGGTTACAGTAATGAAACTTTGGATACTCTACCCAAGTATAGTGGTTGATGGTGGAAAAATGAAAAGTAAGGCACCAGTGTTATTAAATATAACCAAGCAAATAAAATGGTAAAATGAAATGGTAAAAATAAGTGCTAAAATCTTAAACGTTGAAGTGGTCATCTTCCACAGTGACGTGGAAGCCACAGTAGTGGCTGAAGAGCTGAAAATCAGACAATAGATGTGAGTGGTTCTAAAACAGGTATTATGTGGGGTGAAGTCACCCTTAATTTTACTTTGCTGGATTATGAGTAGTAGTAGAGGGTTATAATATGTTTGGGTTGTGTGGCAAGATTTTGGTAGCAGGGCCACTACAGCAGTAACTTCTGTGAGGTGTCAGTAGTTTCCCCCATGACCAACAGAGTCAATGCCAGCTAGCTCCAAGAGGGACCCACTTCTGGCCAAGGCCAATCCCATCAGTGATGGTAGGAGTGTCTCTGGGAAAACAGATTTGATAAGGGGAAAAAAACTGCTACACAACTTCAGCCAAAGAGAGGAGTGAAAACATGTCAGAAAAACTACCCTGCAGACACCAAAGTCAGTGAAGAAGGAGGGGCAGGAGCTGGTCCAGGTGCCAGTGCTGAGATTCCCCTGCAGCCCATAGTGCAGACCACGGTGAGGCAGCTGTCCCCCAGCAGCCCATGGAGCAGAGAGCAGATATTCTCCCTCAGCCCATGGAGGACCCCATGCTGGAGCAGGTAGATGCCAGAAAAAGGGCTATGACCCTGTGTGAAGGCCACAGTGGGAAAGCAGGGCCTGGCAGGGCCTGTGGGCCCATGGAGACAGTAGCCTACTCTGGAGCACAGGTGTGGGCAGGACTTGTGATCCTGTCTGGGGGACCCACACTGAAGCATTTTGTTTCTGAAGGTCTCCAGTCTGTGGAAGGGATCCACAATGGAGCAGTTCATGAAGAACTCACATTGAAGAAGTTTGTGGAGAAGTCTCCTATGGGGGAGACCCCATGCTGGATCAGGAGAAGAGAATGAGGAGAAAGGAGTGGCAGAGAAAAAATGTGATGAACTGAGCATAGCCCCTTTCCTCATTCCCCCTATGCCATTTGGGATGAAGTAGTGAAAATAGTGAGTGAACTTAAACTGGGAAGAAGGGAGGAGTAGAGAAAAGGTGTTTTCAATATTTGGGTTTATTTCTTGTTGAGCTTTTGACAGGACCCCTTCCCTTTTGGGACCGAGGGTGAAAGAGCAGAGGAGGGCTGCTGCTTTGTTAAAGTCCTTTATTTCACAGTTCCATAGTTTTCTGAAGGCAGAGTTCGAAGGGGATACATGATAAGGCAGCAGCAGCAACATCTGCTAACAGCAGGAAGAAAACAGCATCTTTCTTCTTTTTCTTCTTCTTCTTCTTCTTCTTCTTCTTCCTCTTCTTCTTCTTCTTCTTTTCCCTCTCTAAACTTACAGAAGTGAGGATTATGTTTGTTAATTGACAATAAAATTAACAC
>VZRO01000205.1:1070149-1087936 GCA_013397915.1 Daphoenositta chrysoptera
TCCCGCCGCCATCTTTCGCTCAGTCCGGCACACACCACCCTCCTCCTTCTCCCTCTGACCTCAGTACCAGGCTGAACAGCTTACTCTCGTCGGGTCGCATGTTGGAGAAGAACCCTTTTCCTCTGATGCTGCCAGCTATTTGATGTTTTCCTCAGTCTCCAGAAAGCTGGAACTCGGCTCCCGCCAGGTGTGCACGGGGCCACGTGGAGTGGGGGAAGGGAAAGCCTCTCCCGGGTCTCAGAACCCGCTCCGGTGTCTTGGCGGCGCAGCCCACAGGTGTCCTTCAGCTGCCCGGTGGGTCCAGAGGGGGTCTCCCACAACATTTCAGGGATTGTTCCCTGGAGCCAAGGCAGGGAGAGGGGGTCCCCGGCCTGGCTCTCGAGAAGCTGGCCCGGAGCCATTCCCCCCACCCCCCACCTCCTCCTCCAGCAGGATGGAATGCCAGAGAGAGAGAAGACTTTCGTGCCCTCCAGCAGGTATAAATATGCAAAATCGCAGAAGCGCCATTGGATTAAAAAGCTGTCAAATTATTTCAGCTCCAACCCATGACACTGTTTCACTTTGGTGTGACTTCATGTATCTCAGCTTATTCAAAGGTTTTAATTTAATCCCTGTGCTTTGGCTTTCCTCTGGGCCTGGGTCCAGAGCTCTCACTTCAACACATACTGTTGAATAAAGAAACTGAAGGATTCCGGGGTCTAAATAAAGTTTCTTGAGCAAAAATTTCATTATAAGCCCCACCCAGAGAAAAGTAAGATTATTTAACTATACTCTTAATTTTCTACTTTTGAAACAACTACTCAGCTTCACTTTTATCTCATGACTGCAAGGCTTCCTTAAAGACGTGCAGTGAGGGATTTTGCCAAAAATATTCTGAATTCAGTTATATCGGTATCTTTCTAAGGAACTTCTAATTTTCTAAAGATGCTATCAAGATGAAGAAAAACCTTGGCAAGACAGCACAATAATCAAGTGTACCAGATGCAGATCCTACATTGAGAAAGGCTTAAAAGCCAAAACTAAAATGTTTTATATCTGTCCGGGAGATACCTAAACTCAGTAGAAGTCTGAAATTTATTCATTTTGGACATGCAACTCCTTCAGATGCAGGCTGCCCTAAACCATGCCTCTATCCCATACAAGCCTAGCCACAAAAACTGAGTAAAGCACTATGCACTACTCTTCTGGGCCAAACCTAAGTGTACTGGGTTGATGCTGGCTGAATGCTGAGCACCCACCAAAGCCTCTCTATCACTCCCCTCTGCAGCTGGACAGGGGAGGGGTAATGGTTCGATACTGTATCCTGCATCTTATGTCTTTCACAAAAGAAAGAACAAAGCATACTTAATTCTTTAAAAGATCATGTGTGACCACCTTTATGGATCCAGAGTAAATGGAAAGTTTGGAACAAATCCTCAAACAGTATAAAGAGATTAGATTAGAATAGCACAGAACAGAATAGAACAGAACAGAATGAAACATTTCAGTTGTTCTAAAGTGAAAGTATATTATTAAGGACATCGTCCAAGGGCATTCCAAACACTGATAGGCATGGGGCATTGATCACCTCTCTAGGAGGCTTCTCCTCATGGTTGACCACCCTCTCAGTAAAGAAATGTTTCCTAATGATGAGTTGAACCTCCCCCGATGTAGCTTTGAATCGTTGCCATGTATCCCATTACTGGGTACCAGGAGACCAGTGCCTCCCTATCCACTTTCTTTCCCTTCTCTGGAAGCTATGGAGAGCATTGAGGTTGCCCCTTAGTCTGCTTCTCTTCAAACTAGACAAATGCTGTGTTATCAGCTGTTACTTATAGAAATGCCTTCCAGCTCACCACCTTTGTTGCGCTCTTCTGGATATATTCAATACCTTCACATCTTTTTTAAAATGTGGCTAAAAGATATCCTTGCGAGTATATGTGGATTCCTGGCACATAGCACTGATCTTGAGACCACATATGCCACTTCTCTAGAGTCTGGGGTTTGTGGGTTTTAAGTTCATTTATGTTCAAACATTTTGTCAAATGGTCATCCAGGTCAAGGTTAAGTAAAAAATTTGAAATTTTGATTGCATCTAAGAAAAAGAAGCTCTTTACTGTCTTCACTTCTTCTGTCTAGAAGCTAGAAAAAGACATTGAGCTTTTGAAAAATCTCAGTGTTTTGAAATAGAATGTTATATGCATATAATTTTCATTTATTCTTTAAAACAATCCCACTAATCCCATAGTATCAGCAATATGGGGCAAGTGACACCAAACTTCTGACAACTACTGACACATCTAGCTAAGGCACCTGGATGTCATATAATGAACTGTATCTTCACATAACATTTCTTTTAAACTCCTCATCTTTAATAGTGGCCTTTTCCGGTGATTTCGCATATATCCTTCAGGTGCATTTTACTTTCTAGTCATTTTGTTTGACTTAAAAACTTTTCCCTTTCAGTGAAAAGAAAACCTCAGTTAAAATTCAAAAGGTCATCCTAGTCTTTCTTATGTCTAGAATTGTGCATTAGTTCTGCTCAGTAGCACCTCCACAGGCTTGGTATTTTCTCCTCATGGATTGTGCCCTCAGGAAAATGTTCAAATATATTTTGTATTTCTGTGAAGGATTCAGAGTGTTCTGCATACTCAGATGTCAAAGATTTTTCCCAAAACATCTCCCTCAGTAAGCCCTTTCTGGATCTCCATTGTTTTTTTTTTATTTTTGTTATTGCAGATTGCATACTCAGCCTGCACTCGGTTTTCCTAATTGCACTATTGCCCAGGGCATTATACCTAGTGATTTTCTTCAAAGACTCATCTAAACCCCTGACAAATGGAAAGGAAGCACACCAACAAGGATCTCACCCCTTTAGAAAGTTTCTAGCTGTTTTGCAGTCATATGTTAGCTTTTCCTCTTGCCCATTATTTGGTCTCTTTTTCCTTTCCAAGCAATAGCTTTCTTTTTTTTATTAACTTCCACCAAGCATCTCCAACCAGTTTAGCGTCAGAGGTTGCATCTTCCAGATTCCTTAGCATTAAATAAGCTGAGAGAGTTGTATTGGAGCTAATTTTAAAGAAACAGACCCTGGTATTATGCCTTGTAACACAAGATTGTAAGTCCAATAATTCTTTAAATTCACTTTATGAGTGTCTGTGGTACAAAGACTGACAATTCCAAGGTTATTGAATAAAAATATATTAGATATGTAATAGGAGAACGAGGTGTGAGTAAAATATGGCATGACATAAAGCAGAAAGAAATGAAATACAGCTTGCTGAACATTGCCTAACACAACAGGATAAGGTGGTAACAGAAAAGAGGTTATTTTTCATGTAAAGCAGCAATCAATACAGCCAGAATGCAAGAAAGTTTCTCCAAAAGCTGCTGAGCTGCTAATGGAAAAATTAGTAAGAAAATAAAGATCCCCAAAGAATATACTAAATCAGGACTCCTGTGTCCTAAAGTACTTCTCATGCACAGAATATAATGACTTTTCATTTCCTACTTTTCTGCCAGGAATGCCAGGCCAGAAGAATGATATAGAGTCTTATAAAACTTTATGCTTCATTTCTGTGCTGGATATTTAGCAACGTGTATTCAAATAGACTAACAACACTGTAGAAAGTAATGTGTTCATATTTAATATCCCTATTTTCTGTTCATAAATACTTCAAGACATCTTATAGTGGTGTGCCATTTTCTACAAAAAATTAGCTAAGGGTTATATGAGTTTTTCTTGTTATTTAAAAACTGAGGAGTGTATTTACTTCTGATTTGATACACAGAGTGAATTTGCATGTCATAATGTAGTTAGATATCTAGATGCTAGATATTGCTGATGGCACAATACAAAATTATAAAGACATCATTTGTATGAAAGAATGTTTTTTAGACTGTTAGGAAACCTCTAGTTTAATGCTAGTGTCTGAAGCCTGTGGCCCAAAACTGGTTTCCTAGCATGTTGATTGTTTTGGATCTGTTTCTGAGGTATCTAGTTCCCCCTTGACATTATAAAAGCAGCTTATGCACCTAATTTAAAATACGGATGTGGCTTTGGGACAGGGACCAGAAAGTTAGGTTTTGCAATATTCAATATTGCTTAACAACTTCCCTTCTTGATTTAGATTTCTGTCTAATGTAAAAGGGAAATCTGTCTGAGAACTTGATACCTGTTTTCCAGAAATCAATCTATTTTGAACCATGATTGCAGCAAAGTGATTCCACCTCACTCAGTTTACAGCTTTTAGATTTCTGTACATGCCCCCATGAATTCTTTGACAAAAATCGATTTTTTTTCCAACAAACATGAGGCCCATCTCAGATGTAAAATCCGTGAAACTTAAGAAATTACTGCATACCTTCCTTACCTCCAAATAATGTTTTAACCTGTGGCTTCCCCAGTATAACAACACATAACTTTTGACTGATATTTGACTGATTTCATTCCATTAGTTTGATCATTCTTAAAATACATTTGTTTCACATAAAATAATATTTCATGTGGGCCAACACAAGCAATGTTTGCTAAATGCCTCTGGAACACTCAACCCAAACTCTTTGGCAAGGTCATGTCATTTAAGTGTTTGATGACTGGTAGTAATTTTCCTGAATGGTAAATTGTAAAGTCATAGTGATGCCTTTCCCTGGTCTTAAAATTAGGATCAAACACAGTTAGAAGGGAAAAAGGGATTTTTATCTCAGTATTTATTTTAAGGATCCTTAGGAGCAGCACATCCAGGTGGAAAGCGCCAAAGAGCACACTGGAATGCACACACACGATGAATTTGGTATAACATTATAGGCCTTAAAAATCAGCATATCTATCAAAGATTCATCAATGAGAGGCTCGAGTGACCCACCCACCCCGAGGAACCTCCCCTGGATGGGCCTATCTCAGTTTACAGGATGTGTTCTAGAGAGGCCCTTGGTGTCTGGGGCTTTCTGACCCCGAACTACGAGGCTTCCAAGATGTTCAGTCTCTTGGCTTAACAAAATCCTAAGTCTAAGAATGTGGGCTAGAAGTACTAAGAATATAGGAAAAGCATATAAAAGGGGTATGAAAAAAAGGCAAAAAATCATCATGACATCAATCAATCAATCATCATGACACCAATACTTGGGTTGGAAGTGGAATTATTTACTTCCAACACCCCTGCCATAGGCAGGGACACCTACCACTAGATTAGGTTGCTCAAAGCCCCATTGGGGCTGGACTGGAACACTTCCAGGGATAGAGCATTCAGAACTTCTAGTGCCTCACCACCCTTATTGTAAAGAATTTCTTCCTGATAAGTTACTGAAATCTAATCCTCTTACAGTATAAACACATTACTTCTCATCACTCCCTGATACAGAGTCCTTCTCCAGCTTTACTGTAGGCTCTCTTTAAGTACTGGAAGGCTTCTATAAAGTCTTCCCAGAACCCACTCTTCTCTAGGCTAAACAACGCCAACTTTGTCAGTCTGTCCTCTCAGGGGCAGTGCTACATCCCAACAACCATCTTCATGGAGCAGGTCCATACATTTTTTATGTTGGGGTCCCCAGAGCTAAACAGAGTACTCCAGGTGTGGTGTCACAAGAGTGGGGCAGAGGGTCAGGTCATGCTTCTTTTGATGTGACCCAGGATACAGTTGACTTTCTCAACTGCAAGAACACATTACCAGATCATATTCTGTTTTTCATCTCTTTCATCCAACAATACCCCCAAGTTCTTCTCTGCATGGACGTTCTCAATCCACTCATCATCCAGCCTATATCCATGTTTGGGATATTCCCAGCACAGGTGCCTGACCTAGCATTTGATCATGTTGAACTTCATCAAGTTCTTACAGCCCACCTCTCAAGCCTGTCAAGGTCTCTCTGGATGGCATCCCTTTCCTCCAGCATCTCAGCTGCATCACACAGTTTTGTGTCATCAGCACACTTGCTGAGGGTGCAGTGAATTCCACTGTCTGTGTAACCAACAAAAATGTTAAATAATACCGGTCCCAGTGCAGATCCCTGAGGGACACCACTTGTCATTGGCTCCACCCAAACATTGAGCTGTTGACCACAACTCCAGCCAATTCCTTGTCCATTGAGTTGTTCACCAGTCATATCCGTGTCTCTGTTTTAGAGACAAAGAAGATAGGCAGCACAGTATCAAATGGTTTGCACAAGTACAGGTAGACAAAGTCAATAATTCTTTCCTTCTCCACCAATGCTGTAACTTCTTGGCATAATTTACAGGAATATCTGCTTTGTTATCTTGCCAGACACAGATGTGAGACAACTGACCTAATTTCCCAGGTTATCTTTTTTTCCCTTTTTAAAAACGGGAACTATATTTCCCCTCTTCCAGTCAGTGTGGACTTTACCAGTCTGCCCCAGTTTTTCAAATATGATGGACAGTGGCTTAGAATCTTCATCTACCAGTTCCCACAGGACCTTCCTGTGAATGTCTTCAGGTCCCACGGGCTCATGAACATTCAAATTCCTTAGAGGTTCTCAAATTTGGTCTTCTCATACAATGGGTGGTTCTCTATTCTCAGTATTCCAGTGGGAGTAAAAATATATCAGTATTTGTCCTCAAAACACCCTTGCAATAATGTTAATGCATGCTTGTTGGTGTAAATATATTTGTTGGTATATGAGAATAACCACACAAACCTGAAGTATTAAAAATTAATTACAGTAACACCAATTCATAAATAAAGAGTCTAAATGTTAAGTCACAAAATACAGTCACTAGTTCTGGTACCTGAACTTTTGTTTCCTTCAGGATATTTTCAGTGAGGGAGCCAATACTAACAACTCAACAAATTCTATTTAAGAGCAGCTATAAAATGAATTTATAATGGCAGTCGTATTTTAGTATTTGATATAGACATACATTGGTTTTACTGAAATTAAAATCAAGTATGAAAAGATGTTAAAATAATGTTTCCTTTAAAGCTTCCAGTGAAAAATTTATATAGTATTATTTTGTGTAACAAAAAGGCCTAGGTGTAGTAAGTAATAATGTATTCAAAATTTAAGGGAAAGTCCCTCTCCAGCAGTTAGACACCTGAATACTTAAGATATTACTACTTCACCACTGCGGTGCTATGAAAAAGGAGGTCCTATACAGTGCATTGACTTGAACTAAAAGCAATGGATTACCTTTAGGCATTTGGATTCATTTATTTTCTTGAACTCCTCTGTAACTAATCACTAAAAAGATCATCCGTCATATATTTCTTTCTTGGTTCATCTATTATAGCCTATACTAGGTAGCTAATATAAAGCGAGCAAAAATTAGATTGTGATCACTCCAGTTACCCAATCAAATGCAATTTCATTCAGTAACTAGTTTCAAAGAAAGGCAAAGCAAATAAAAAGTTTGTGAAATTACTTCCGTGTGTGTGTAAAATTCAGATTGGCTGGGACACATCACCATGGAAAAGATACAGCTTGGGAAAAGGGTGAGTATGGGTGGTATACATATACTCGTTTATAAGGAAGAGAAGGCATAGGACCTGACAGTTCTTAATCTCTTCGAGTGAAAGGAGAAGGGATGATTGGCAGAAACAAGGAGGGTACAAGTTTGGAGCAAAGAAAGGCAAGTATTTTTTTAAACAATGGGCAGCAGAGCTGTGAAACTCCTTGACAAAGGACATTGTGGTTGTAAAGATTTGGCAAGGTTCATGAGAAGCCTGGATGGCCACCTGGAAGAGTTGTGCACTTGGGGTGATTAAGGAGAGAACTCAGCTGGGAGTCCAGAAACCCCTGAGCTGAAATCAGTTGAATCTGAGAGCATAATAGGAAGCCATATGCCTGCTTTGTCCATACTCTTCCTTGAGTACCTGCTTATGACCAGTCAGAGACTTCTGGAGACAGACTTTGGATCTATATGGATAAATGGACTGAAACAGTATTTCTGTTCTTATGTCTCAACCCCATAAATTTCAGGAAAGTGTTTGTTGTAAAAAGAGAGAGATGCTTGTACACATCTCCATTCTCCTTTTCTTACCTGTCATTGCCTCACCAAACTTGATTCTTTCCAGTAGGCACCTGGGAATGGATTTCCTGCTGGGCTAATTACTCTAAAAGCTGACAAACCTGTCGACTGCTCTCACCACAGCAGCTGTTCAGACATTCCATTATATATAACCCGTGTAATTCTCCCCTGTTAACTTGCCAAACAGCATGCAGTTGGCTGAGAAAACAAGTCATGGCAATTGTTCCTTTATGACTTGCATGCATCACCTCCTCAGTAACTTAGATCACAAAAATAGCACGTGTTTCTTAACTATATTTCCTGTTCACTCATGTCCAAATCAATACAGATAATGTTGCAGTCTTCTGGTAGTGGAACAGGTAATTACACAGCTCCCACAATTATTCTTATATTACTCATTAATTCATACATCAAAATACATTGAAGGTTGTTATTCTGACCCAACTTTGATAATTTCATGTGCTTGTTTTTCTCTCTGCAAATAGATTCTGTGCATTGTTGAAATAATCACTAAACAATGGCTGCAGACAAAGGCTACACTAAGTTGGAGTCAAGTTTAAGATTAAAAAACTGCAATGGCATTGCACCTTTTAGAAAAACAGTTAAAAGAAATTTATATATACCTAGGCAACAAAACAATTGTTTAGGGCATACAAACTCTACCTCTGCCATAAAATAAGGCCATAAAATAAGGCCATAAAATAATTACATTGGTAAAAGACTATATTTTTGTCTATTTTCAAAAACTGAATTACCTCTGAAGAGAGGTGGTTTTTTTTTGGTTTTTTTTTGTTGTTTTTTTTTTTTTAATCCATTTGGGATCCTTCAGGCTAAACTATTTTTTTTGCAGTGCACTCTCTCTTCCATCCATACTTCCACTGCATGTCTTTTCATATTAGAGAGGTCCTGATGTTTTGCATTCATCTCTAGAAACAATATGCACATGAAATTGCTGAAATTCATTTGGGACTGACATCAGCACTGATGTTTCAATATTCACATGCAGTTTTCAAAGAATTTCATTCTTCCACCCAGTTTAACACAATCAGGTGGGAATAATCCCTTTTATCTTAGACACTTTTTTCAATGAAAAAGATCCCAACGTCCTAAGCACCAAAAGAAAATTTTTACTTACAGAGTCTTAGAAGGTGTTAGCATTTCCATGCCTTTCTGAAGTCACATGTCAAGAGGCAATGGTAATCCAACTAATGCTTCTATAACATTAAATAAACCTAGTCCATAGAATTATGTAATGCTGGCATGATAAAAAGGTCTTCGAATATCCCTAATAAGCACAAACTTTGAAGTATGAGTATGAATTCACTTACTTCTGTATATTCATTGTTATGATGTAGTTGTTTTTCCCCTGATATTGTATTGATGAAGTCTTCCATTACTGCAAGACCTCTTATATTACCTCAGGCTGTGAAAATGTTATTTTTATTTCTTTTAGAATAATGTCACAACCTGACTATTAAAATTAACCACTAACATGTGGACTGCAAGTTGCTTGGCAGCAGAATGTTTGAGCTAGTAAAGACCATTCCTCCCTCCCCAGCCTCCAAAACGGAGAAGCGAGCCATTGTGAGCCATTGTAAGCCTGAGCTCCTTACTAGACATGTTTGCCCCATTTACAACTGTCACTGAGGGTCATTCAGAAGTCAACCTGCCTGAACTTTACCTTCACCCAATAACCCTCAAAACTATTCATTATAACACTCATCAACCTTAGATGGAATGAAGCAGAAGAGAAAGCTATTAGGCAAGAACAAAAGATATGATGAAAGTAGAGTTTATAGCAGCACTCTTGTTAGGATGCTGTTTTTTCACTTCTTCAGAAGAGTAAAAGCAAATAAGACCAAGAAAAAGAATAATTAGTCTGAAAAACATCATAGTGGAAACAGTGCTAAATACAGATAGGAAATAAACTATAAAAGGGCCTTGGGCACAAACAGACAGGAGGTAATTATTTTATGACTCCATTTCCTCCCTTTTAGTTACTGAGATTATAACTATATTTTATTGCACTGGCCAAGCAGCCCCAGAAGTCAAGATGTCTGTTTGTGCTTGTGCAAGTATAGCCAGGACACTATTTGTCCTGGCAAGCAATTCTACAAACTTTGACTAATGACATCTTGCAGGTCTTATTTCCTAAGGGAAAGATTAATTTCTCATTAATGAGAATTGTAAGGATGATATCACAATTCATTACCCAGCTCACTGCCCAGGAAAAGACTTAAGGAGGCCAGTGTTCTTCCGCAGCATTGAATTTTTTCTGTTTTCTTTCTTTTTTTTTTTTTTTTAAATTGATCAAGTTATGTAAACTCAGAATTCTTATACTGTTGAGTGGATGAAAGCAGCTGTATCAAAATCCACTCTTACAACAGAATTTATGCAAATGCCACTTTTTAACTCATGGAAAGGACTCCACATCCCTTGCTTTGTCTCAAAGAGAAGTTCATCAATTGCAATAAGAACCAAAATAGAAGTCCTACTGCCAGAAGCTCATTCAACTGCATGGAATATATTCCTTTCCCTGCTCTCCACACATACATTGCAGCAGGAACTCTGAGAAGAATTTACCTTTAAAACTTTTGCCATGTAACTCTTCCTTTTGGCAATTCCAAGCAATCTATTTGATCCAGACCCTTGGATATACCATCTTTTACACCAAAGACTTACAAACTACTTAAGGATAAGCAGCAGTCTGAAAAAATAAAGCAAGGCTACTTGTCAGTTTAGGACAGGAAATACAGATAGCTACCATATGCAACTTTAAAAAAAATGGGGCAATATCCAAACTGGAATGTGGCCAAGACACTAGATTTAGCAACTCTATTCCCACAGGCTCTGAGACATTTATTTCTTAATCCCCCAAATCTACTTTAATTGTGTGTAAGGAAATGTCTGTGTTGAAAGAAAATAACAGGGGTTACAGTAGTTCTTTTACAGCTCTTTGTCTGCATATACCACTCAAATCAAGTCCTCACCACTATTAAACTTTCAAATTACTGATTTTTGCTAATATATTCCTGTTTCCTAACATTTTCTCAGTTACTCTGCTTCTCTTGACTCTACTTCACTAATTTACTGCTGGCTCTTCCTGCCTGCTGCTCGCCATTCTAATCCTTTAACTGGTACCTCCTGAAGTTAAGGTACCAGAGAAATGGATTCTCTCTGCTAGATGACTAATAAAAAAGTGGAATAGATAGATATGACTGAACAGCAGTCTGGTCCTACCACGTAATTTATCATTTTTTACAGCTTTTATCCTTACAACATTTGCAGCTTCACGTAACTTGTGCATCAAATCAGTTGGTCTTTGAATAATTGGTGGCCAGCATGCTTTTTAGGGATCCCTGAAACATAGACTTTAAACCACATAGGATTCCTTTCTTTGAGAAAACATCTTTGAGATGTTATACTTTTCAGCCCTCCCATCAACAATACAAATAATCATTCAGTTTTCTGGGAATTGCGAGAGATCATGTATATTTAGTATTTGTTTATATCAGTTTTTGTTCTGTTTTTGAAACATCATTTAAGATGTAGTCTCTGTCATTTTATTCAGAGATAGCATTCTGGTGCTATGCATGAAGAGATTGATACTTACTTTGCCAAGTACTTTGTACACTATTAATTAAATCCACAGATTAAAAGGGTTATATGTACAATCTGTACAGTATTAAAAATATAAAAATAAACTAGTTGTTTGTTTTTTTTTTTTCCAAGTGAAACTTAAAAAATGGGCAGGCAATCTAAGGGATTGGGAACAGCAACATTTTTGCAGAAGTGCTCATTATTTAAAATCTTATTTACATTCATGCATTCTTAAAAGTCTCAACTATTTAGAATAGCATATCCGAAAAACATGCTATGTCCTCCAGTACAATAGCCATGTATCAATATTTTAGAGAAGTTTACATGAAACACATTGACACAAGTTACTTTCTGCGGTGTGCATGCAAACTACATTTGCACAACACTGAAGTGTGGGGTGGAGTTCTGATTTCACTTCTGGCAATGGTACTGCTTCGAAGGCTGTGGAGCATAATGTCAATTCAACACCACATGACTGCTTCTGAAGAGGAAGTAACCCTTTAGAATAGGGTGTAGGCTACACAGATGTTTAGCCTGGAGGCTATGAGAGTCACTGGAAAATAAATCTGTTATAGCTAGATGGGTCCTAGTTCTGTGTTTGTAAGTGTATTGCTTGGAATTAAAGAAAGAAGTTCAGAACAAGTTATGAGCTAGCCCTAAAACAAAACTCTTGAATTACATGGTAAACTGAAATAAATGGTACCAAAAGATAGCTTTGCATAAAAAGAACCTCCAATCCTGAAACAAAAGTTAACTTCAAGCAAGCAGATAATAAGAAACCTCATGTATATTGTATAAAAAAAAAAAAAAAAAACCAAAAACCCAAATAAACCTACTATTTCCATTTTAATCTAAAGCAGAATTTTAATACAAACACAGTCCCTCTTTTTGTGTTACAAAACATGTAAGTGAATTCTTAAACTGAATTTTCAAATGGAAAAGTGTTGTGAATTACCAATCTCATATTCTGACTCCCCTCAAGAATCTTCATGTGACTGCAGCTTTTGTTTAGGGAAAGTGAACACAACTTGGTTAGATGAGATTAAGTTTGACTAGATTCACCTGCCTCCCAACTTTCATGTATTCACTTTTTGTGTTTTAAGGAATGGGTAGCCTACAGCAAGATAAAAGGGCAAGAAAAACCATAAAGAAAAAAAAAAAAGGAAAAATAAGGTAGTATGAGAATACTTCCGACATCTTACTCCATTTTACCTAAGAGCTTAATTGCTCATTCAGAACAATTGGTTCCCATGCAACAGGAGTGATGACTCCTGCAGCAAAACTGAACAAATGTAGAAAGCTTTAGGGCATTTTACAAGAGTATATAATCTGCAGTAACAATTTTCTGTGTCAATTTCAGTTGCTATCTCTTAAATATTTGTGAGAGACTGAGAAGTTGATTTCACACTACGAGAGATTTCTGAAGGCCCTATCTGTCACAGAGACACCCAGCTTCTGTATATGAGCTCTTCTGACATGTCTTAGATGACAAGTTGACTTTAGTATCTTTGACAGCTTGAACCTTGTTCCTAATGCAGTGTCCTCATCTTTATAAGAATGCATTTGTAAATAAAGGTATTGAATAAAGAGTTAAAACTCAATGGCAGCAGGTGGGAACTAAACACTTGAAATATTTCATCTTACTTTATCTTTTTTGTCTTACATTTTAAAAGACTTAACAATTAGAATTTTAATAAATGTTTCTATTATTATTATTATTATTCTTTCCTATAACTCAGAAATGTGCAAAGACAAATAATTTTAAACTATAACTGCAATTTGATGAGATTATTACTTCTCATTTTTCAAAAAGAGGGAGGAACAAAAATTACTTGCTTACAAACTTTGCCTTACGAGGTCAGGATTTTGACATATAAATATAGGTATGTCACAAATCTAGAAGTCTTCAACCAGGCAGTCACCTTTCAGTTACTGTAGAGATAGTACAGACAAAAAGTTCATACTTCTGGCATAGATTCTGTGATTTCTGGTAGATATCTGTGGTTCCACTTAAAGATCTGGTCATTCAGGTAATATTTCTTCACATGGAGTCGAGGCTAAAGCTCTTAAGTAACTCAAGATTTTCAAAATTTTTACTCAGTGTAGCACTAGAAAATTAGTTTACAAGCATGTGGGCACAAAAAAATTGAATGAGTTTAACTGGAGGGTCCCACTTCTGAAATTTTTCCCATGGTGCTTTGACTTTACAGGTTTCATGAAAGTTATCTCTATTTCATTAAATAATTCTAAAATAATGAAATAATTGCAATCATGAGTTGCTGGGAATATAGTGCCATTTTTCCTGCCAAGTTTTATGGTGCCATTAAATGTTTTTGTAATTGCTTATTAAAAAGGCAATAAAATATACTCTCAGAGGCATGCTCCGCTCCCCTCAATGGAAATATCAGCGTATGGAAATTGAAATAAACATAGATTTAGTTTAAATTTCAGACTTTATTAGATAATTTAATTATTTTGAATGTCTCTAGTTTATGA
The DNA here is from genome assembly GCA_013397915.1 of Daphoenositta chrysoptera. Taxonomy (NCBI): domain Eukaryota; kingdom Metazoa; phylum Chordata; class Aves; order Passeriformes; genus Daphoenositta; species Daphoenositta chrysoptera. The sequence goes on from VZRO01000205.1 coordinate 1,084,209, forward strand.
ACCATCATCATTCTAATATAATATTAATGAAAGCATTGCTAATTCTCATTCCAAAGCCACCTGAATCATCTTTTTTTGTATTGTTATTTTTTGGTTTTCTTTTACTAAAAGCTGGTAAGGGGTGTGTGGAACTTCAATTCACATAAAGACATGAAGAAAACTTGCTTTCAAAATGTTATTAAGACTAATAATTATTTAAAAAAACTTCAAACAAACCCGATAATATAAAAATTTGATTGTACCAGGAACCAAAATCTCTTCTTGCCTTTCTCTTTTATCCCTCAATGATTATGTGCTCCTAATTTTACCATTGTTTTCTGGTGTGATATTCCAGAATATCCTTAACTCTTATAAACATTAGAATGGAAGCTCTTCATTTAGAAAATACCTACTCAACATTACATTTGGCTCTCATTCTTTAGCTCCTGAAGTTAAACACCATTTTATTTTTGATTACTCGTACATAAAACTGAGGTCTCTAAAATTTACCTGCAAAAAAATTTGTCCCTCCAGCCCCAAAAGGTGTCTTTAATCATAAATAGTACTTAGTTTTTTTTTCATTTATTCTATTCTTTTAGAAGTGGCTGTGTTGCTTCCCCTCCTTTTGCTATCAAAATTCTTTTCTCTCTTAGGGGAAGTTTCATGTTTAGTAATGCATTTGAAATGAAAAAAACTTCACAGAAAAACTCTGCTTTTTCCGTTTCTTTAATGCAGCTGAAACTCTTATTTGTTAACTTTCACATGGGATTTTCTCATCATAGTAAGCTCTGAATGTGTTACTACAGCTGAATTTCTTTTGTAACAGCTATGGAAACTGAAGATCATGCAGTTATTACAGTCTTGTAAATGATATTAAATGCAAGAATCTGATTCAACACTGGGTTTTGGAGTCTAAAATTCTAATAGATTGCATGTGTGTACTTATATCCAGTCAAAACGTTGGAAAAGCTGTTGCTTAACATACTTACCTACCTGGCCTGTCTAAACATGGATTATTGTAGATAAATGCTTCCCAGAGGTTTGCAGTTCTGCATAGCCAGGAAGGCCTCTGCCTTTGCTGAGTTAAATGCCCAGGCTCACTGTGAGTGAAGACTCAAATGAAAACATCAGGGCAGTGCACGTTATTTCATAGCTCAGTAGACAGACTACTCAGGCTAAGGCAACTTTTAGGCCATGCTACACCCAGTACCTTCTTAAGTTACCAGAATTTTGAAGTTACCATGCATTTTTACCTACATCTGGCCTAGCCCAAGGAAGTTCCTTTACCCCTAGTAAATTCAGCTGTGTGTGCAACAGCCTTCTCACAATAGACCCTGATCTTCTGTGCAGCCAGGAAAGCAAGTTCATACACAGAATTCCAGACATAAACTGTCCAACGGGAAGTAGTGTTTTTACTGAGTTATGATTTTGTTGGGGTAGGGTTTTTTCTTTGTTTTTAATTTTAAAAAAGTACATTCTTTTAACATCTTTTTAAAAACCTGCCATCTTTAGATTTGAAATCCTTGCTTCAGAACCTGGAGGTTGGGGTGAAGTTGAAGTCATAAGAATTATTCTTCTATTATGAGAAAATTAAATGCTACTCCGTTGAAAGAAAAAGGCTGGTGGTGTTGTTCTATTAGTTTATGTTTCAGTTTTCCTGAAATTTGCTCAGATGATGAAAAGCACACTGATGGTGCATTTTAATTAAGGATTTTGGAATAAGGTCTTCTTACTGAAATTACTGGATGCTTTCACTAGTAGGAAGTGCTACAGTCACAGCTGAGTGGCTGATATTGTTATCTATTGCTATTTGGACTGTTTTACATGTTATAGTTATTTTCAGATCCTGTGAATTAGTAATTGTAGATTATATTGGCCAAAACACTAAAATCCCCAAAGGTTATTGTGATTACTGTAATTTTGTTGCCTGGCTATAGCAGAGAAGTCTTCACGTAGTACTACATAACAAATCAGTGTTTTCTAAAGAGAACAGTGAATTAACATGGATGTCCAGAGCAGGTCATAACCAGTGTTCTGTGTGACATTTATACTTATATTCATGCTTCACTGTTCAGTGTTGACAGCCTGGAACATCGTCTGGAGGGTCGGGTTGGCTAGACCCAAATGTGCAGAGCAAGGCACTGATTTTTAATTACATATTTTAAAGCAGATCTATGGCATGCCTTCTTTAATACAGTAGATTCTGCAATGTGAGGGTGTTCCAACCTACAGTGCCCACAGAGTGCTCTTCCCAGTAGGTTTAATGTCTCTGTAAGAAACTGATTTCTTCACTGGCTCTCAGTTTAGTTAAGATTTTTTTTTTTTTAAATATACAATTTAGATTTCATCAACAGCAAAATAGATGGAGAAATAAATATTTCAAATAATTTTACTGCTAAATTTGACTAATAAAATGTTTTGTTTATCATGTTTGGAAAATCTAATTTCTAGCCAAACAATGCTTGGTGTTTATAGATGTTTCAGTTTAACTGTAGCCAGCAACTCACCCCCACCCAGACACTTGCTCATTCCCCAGAAGTGAGATGGGGGACAGAATTGGAAGGGTTAAAGTGTGGAAACTTGTGGGTTGAGATCAATACAATCTAATAGGTAGAGCAAAAGCCACACATACAAGCAAAGCAAAACAAGGAATTCACTCAGCACTGCCCATGGGCAGGCAGGTGTTCAGCCATCCCCAGGAAAACAGGGCCCCATCATGCACAACGATGACTTTGGAAGACAAATGCCACAACTGAACATCCCACCTTCCTTTTTCTTTCCCCAACTTCTACCATTATGTGTGATGTCAAATGGTGTGAAATACCCCTTTGGTCAGTTGAGGTCAGGTCCCTTCCCAGCTTCTTGTGAGCCCCCAGTTAGTGGTGGGGTGGGGTGAGGAGCAGAAATGGCCTTGAGTCCATGTAAGCACTGCTCAGCAATAACTAAAATAATCCTGTGTTACCAACACCATTGTGGTCACAAACCCAAAACATAGCACCATGTGCAAGCTGCTAGTAAGAAAATTAACTCTGTCTCATCCAAAATAAATACTACAGGGAAGAGAATGCTCATTCAGAACTTCAAGACTCTGAATAAGCAATTTGATAAATATGATGCAGTGGTACACACATAGTGTACTGTCATGCTAAGAATAAAACCTACCTGTCTTGAGTCTCTATAACCTTTGTATTTGGAGACTATCAACATTTTATAGTTTGGCAGCAAGTACTTTTTATCAGAAACAATCATCTCTATTTAATTTACTGGTAAATTAAATACCTTGAAAATCACAGCAAATTTTATTAGCTATTCTGCTAAAAAAATGGGAAAAATAAGAAAATCATAATCCATTTCATTATATGAAAATAGCCCCATTGCTATGTCTCCTTTTGTACATGAGTAAAGATGTAGAAGACAACTTTTTACTGTGTAATTCATATGCTAAGCAAATGTATGAAGATTATTTTTATTGTGATCTTTTACATCATTTGTTCTATATGTAATTGAACTAAGTTTGTTTTAAGAAGCTAAGGTGGAAAAAGCTTCTGGCTTTGCTAACAGGTAAGGATATTCGTCTGTCTATATGTATACACCCTACACAGCTCTTCAGTAACTGTTATCCACTGAATTCAGTGGTGTACATTTACGTGTGTGTACATGCATATATGTGCAGACATACATACATATTTATTTATTCCCATATCATTAAATATCAAGATTCCATTACAAGTTTTTTTCTTTTTTTTTTT
>VZRO01000205.1:1087964-1120152 GCA_013397915.1 Daphoenositta chrysoptera
TGTGTGTGTGTACACACATGTTACTAAAAATTATAATCATTTTAGGCTTCACCTTTTCTTTATGTTCTTCTTGAAGAAATTAAGCTGATTCTTCCAAGGTTGAAAATATTGGGGGATTGTTTATTTTCTCAGTGTTAAGAGGCTGGAAGACAAAATCAGTCAGTAGTCTCAGGAGGTTTGCAGATGTTCTTTTAAAGGCATTATTAGGAAAAGCAGCAGATGTATTCTCTGGCAAACAGCTTAAGTCGCTGTGACCCTTTGTTTGTGCCTCAGAAAGCTAATTTATTAAACTATGAGGTGAATAAGATGTGTTATGTTCCTCTGTGAAGGAAGGTTACTGCAATAAGTACATTGTCCAGCTGCAATGAGAAACAAAGCAAAATATTTTTCCTGTAAGGCCATATCCTATATGGAACTAAACTCCAATCCCCCAGGCTTTCTCAGCAAAGATAATTGCTGTCTCACAGGGTCAACCATTTGACCAATGAAGGAGAAAATGGCACTTTATTTCAAGCCAGGTGTGCCTGTGGTAGCTGGTGTTGGTGTTAGTGGCTTTATGGGTGGCATAAATCTTTACCATGACAAACAAGGCAGGAGGGAAAGAGGAAGACACAGGTTCCTATGGGAGCAATATTACGGTGCTAGATGGCAATATGCCATAAAATGTAGATATATAATCTAAGGTGACTACTTTTGGTTCCTTTTGCCAGTGGAGAATGAACAGGCTTTTCTTGGATGCAGTCATTGAAGAGAACTTTTACATTTCACCAAATTTTTTTGGAAGTAAAGGTGCCAATTTGTCCTTAATGATTATAAAGAAGGTGGAAATTCTAGCTCAAACATAGGCATTGGCAGTCTAGGCATCAGAGGTCTGATTTTATTAGCTAAAGATAGGCATCTATTGCAATCTCAGAGGCTGCAGGTAGTTTGAGACATTTGTGTGAGGATGACACACAGCTCTATAGATATGATACGCTCTCAAGGAGATTGGGTCTTTCTGAAGTGGCAGCTTGAAACCAGGCAGATTCACAAAGGAGTTCTAAATGCCTATGACTAGATCAATTAATCAAGTCCCCGAAGTTCTGTGGTGTCAATACCACCCTCTCTGGTTGCCAAACATTGATTTAGATTGAAAATACATGCCAGTAGTATCTAAAACTTTTCAATATTGTTAGTACCCTGGCACTGTCAGAGCTTGAGAATCTGTTACTATGAAGCAGCCATTAATTTGGACCTTTAGTAATTAGCTTTTGTAATCCATAATGAACATTAACACAGGACTACTCAAGTGATTGTTCATATGTGCTTGCTCACGCATGATAAAAAGACGATGTTTCCTTTATTCTGCAGCTACATTAGTGAGTTTTTACATTTTTGTTTCTATTACTACCCCATGAGCACTCATCTTAAGAGTAATAATACAAATAAATTAATTTTGCATTTTGAGAGCTAGAATTTCATCTGGCTTATATAAATGTAATTTCACAGGAGTTAATGGAGTTTTCAAAGTTTACACCAATTGAGACGACACAGAATGAGGTTATGCAATACATTTTACCAGTACAGCTTGATACTTTTGGTATGAGTACTTAATTTAGTAAAGTGAGCACAGCGAAAGTCAGTTTTTCCAGTACTAATGAGGTTTTTATTTTCTTTGGACTGTGGCTACAGAATGACTTATGAGGTTCAGTGTTCTGCACCTGTCTTTCCTTCTTGTTGGGCTAGGAGTGCTAGATCCCTCAGTCAAGCATTCCCACAAGAATTTGTTAGCTCATGGCTTCTGGCTGGATGCTCAGGCTTTCCTGACTTTCTTAAGTTTTTCAGCTTCCTGGCTGTCCTTCTTCACCACTGGATTGTTCTGGCTGTTGGCCATCAGTAGTTTTGCTCTCTATTACACCCTTCCTCTTTGCTGTACTACGTTCTTTTCTCTAACTGCTGCATGGACAGGAGACTTATTTCTAAAATTTCCTCCTAGTTCTATTTCCCAAACTGATGATTGAGCACAAAAATTTATTTCAGGTTCTTTTCAGCATGTCCCTTAACAGGGACAGCCAACGGGTGGAGTGAACATAATGAAAGAAGGATACATTATTCTCAACTGGCCCAACACTAAAATGCAGCAGCAGCAATATTTACTCTAAGTCCTTCTGGACCTTTAAAAGTTTGAGGACAGAACAGACTAAATGGCAGAAGTCTCTTAACCTGAGTTTATGAATGATATAAAAGTCAAAACAATGAGGTAGGTTGTGAACAAGACTATATAATCTTTCAAATGTCCTTTCAGCAATATCGGAAGCAAACAGAATGCAGCTGCACCCTTGGAAAATAGAATGGATTAAGTTATCCTTGGTTTTCCCATGTATTTAAAACAGCTAGAAACACAGAAGCTAATTTAGATCTCACAAACTTCATTGGAACCAGAGATATCTTCATTAAAATCAGTAAATACCTCACAGTATAAAAATTGAGTGAAAAGGTAATAAAAAGTAGTCTAAAAGATTAACAGAATCATAGAATCAGAATACCCTGAGTTGTAGGGGACCCACCAGGGTCATAAAGTCCAGTTGCTGGTCCTGCATAGCACCATCCCCAAGAGTCACACCATGTGCCTGAGAGCACTGTCCGAACACTTCTTGAACCCTGCCAGGCTTGGTGCTGTGATGACTTCCCTGGGGAGCCTCTTCCAGTGCCCAGCAACCCTCTGGGGGAAGAACCCTCTTCTAATAACCAAACTAAACCTACCCTAACACAGCCCCAGGCCATTCCCTCAGCTTCTGTCACTGTCACCACAGAGAAGAGATCAGTGTCTGCCCCTCCTCTTCCCCTCAGAAGGAATTTGCAGACTGCAGTGAGGTCTCCCCTCGGTCTCCTCTCGTCCAGGCTGAACAGACCAAGTGACCTCAGCCACTCTTCATACAACTTGCCCTAGAGGCTCTCCCCCACAGAAAACCTTTAATAAGATTTCTGTATTCTGAGCCTTTAGCGTGGAGTGTGGTGTTCTCTTTGACAGCTGTCCATATTGAATGCAAAATGAAAATACATCACGTGCCAAAACAGACATCTCCAGTCATTTGTGAGGGCAGATTTGTGCTTGATGATTTAAACAAGTGATTAGGTAAAGGCTGTTTGTACATCAATACTACTCCTATAGCTGAGTGTTTATCAGAAGAAGAAAGACCAGACAAAAGCAGAAAAGTATTACTAAAGCCATGAAAGAATATAAGGAGTGAAGGAAACAGTTGAAATAGGAGCATCCTAGGGTGAACATGCAAAGGTAAGGGTTCACAGAGTGCTCACACAGGGAAAAATACCAAAATAGTAACTTCTAGATATGGTTAACATAAAATATTTTCAAGAGAACAAAGGTTATCATGCTCCACTAGCTTTTAGATCACTAGAGATCAAAGTGAATCCAATAACTAATGTTTTTTTAAATTAATGACAATTTGTCATAGATAGTAAAATCAAATACATTGTATTGCTGATTCACAAGGACAGACAGAATTAATCACCAGTAATTTTTTAATCTTAATATTTTTAGCTTGTCCGAAAACTAAAATATGTTCAAAGTAATTAATTTCCTTATATACAAAATCTAGCTTAAATACCAGCTTGCACACTTTTGATGGATATAGCTTCAGGTAATATCCATGTTTAATTCTTACTTCATGCACTAGGGGGTTCCCTTTCCCTCCTATTATGGAGACATTCCTAAATAGCTTAAGCACATATATTTAAGCTAACAGGCAAAAGCATGAAGTGTGGTTTTGATTTGCTGCTATTTTAGGTAGGGGTATTTATTCAGCACAGTTAACTTTCACTATATGAAGAATTTAAACTACAATCCTGTTTCTGATAGAAGGATATGTGACATTATCCTGTATTTTTAATCTGTTCATTTACATATAAATATGTTCCAAATTTCTTGATCTGCATGTGATTGAAATTTACTAAAATAAGTAATATTTTTATAAGCTTACTACTTACTTGTGGATATAACCTTTTTTTTTTCAATCCCAAACAAAAACACCAAGAAGACAGAATTATAAGATTTTAATAAAGTTATAATAAAGTAAAAATAAAATTGGGATAAATAAATATGGCAGAGCAAATGTGACCTTTTTCTTGTTTTATGGATTAAAATCAACTGACTGTAGATTTTAAAACAGTATTTATTGTGGTTTCTATTTTAAATTTGGAAAAAACTATATTAGGTTACTATATATATACTATAATATATGAGCTATAGTATATTTATCAACAATTATTACACAATACAGCAAAGATTTTGTTTGGGTGGGTGGGTGGTAATATCATCAGTGTTTTGCGATGTCTGTAAGGGCTGAGACTAATTTCTGTTCCATGATAGACTTTCCTCTGGTAGAAACTTCTGTCTTACATTCAGAATACGGCAGTAAAGGGAATGTTTTTGAGGACTTTGGGAAAGGGTAAGATTCTGAAGACACACAATGTTGGTCCAGTATCTTACAATATTCTAATAACTATAACAGTTCCATTCAAATCTTCTCTTACAACCAAATTTCTGAAATAGTCATGCATTATTTATAGTAAAAAGGTAGGTTGTAGTATAATGATCCATCAATTAAACACACTTCTGTTTCTAGTTGTTTCCATCTACATCTTTTCCCATGCACTCCAGCCTAGGATAATCTAAGTAGGACTCAATGGCAGACTGAAGACATTTATAATATATCATGCATATGTATCAACTTTACAGACACCTAGCTAATACAGTAGATGAGGCAGACAGCTTTTCATTTGAAAAAATCTAGGTGTCTTTGTTAGGGTGAGCCAAATATCTCTCCAGCCTCTACTGGCTTCTTTAATTACATTTGTATTTTGATCACAGTGTAACCTAGACACCCCAGATTACACAGGCAAAGATAGTACTGTATCTACACTTAGGACCTGAATCATCTTTCTAAAGTGTTTAGAGAGAAAATATTGTCTTTTCCTGTCTAATTTCAGATGGGAAAAAATATTATGGGATTAATTCAGTTACAGATAACACATTCAGTGCCACTTACAAAGGTCTAGGTATCTATCCTGATTTTGGCTGCAATAGTAGGCATAGTATCCAAGACTTCTGCACAGACCTTGCAGATACGGCAAAGAAAATACAGAGAGACCTACGCAACTCTAAAGTGGAAGCTGGACCTAATATGCCAGTCTCTCAAAAAGTAGTAGCTGTCTAAGTGTAAGCAACTGAGCAAAGCACTAAGTTTCTCGTAAGTGCTAGAAGAAAATTTATTTATTTCAATGAAACAAGGAGTAGCTGCATCTAGACTTACTTCTTGGGAATGTGATACAGTGTGGTCTGCTGTGAGTGTCTTTCATCCCTCCTCTGCTGGAATACATAAATCCTGACACTGAGAGAACATGAGAAAGGTCCTTTTGCACACAAACAAAGAGGTTGTTTGTCACCCTCCATGTCTTTGTTCTAATAAATGTTGTAATGGTATTGTCACCAGGCCTGGAACTGATAAGCCTGCCCAAGTACCCTAAAGTCATCATAGACAAAATAATTCTGATGACATTATAAGTGTAAAAGAAAACTTCTCTTTATTGTTTATATATGACAAAAGAAATCATAAACCATTTTAAGTAAAAACAAATTTTCTTAAACAAAGATTATGCATATCTATAGCAGAGCATAGTTATTTTTCATATCTGTAATTATAGACTAAAAACTGGCAGAGCAAGGCGACATAGTTTTCCATCACTTCTATGTCTGAATAACTTGCTTTTGCATTGGCAATTGCTCCAGCTACAATTTGCTAAGCTAATGCCAGATGCATGTGCTTGTCAGTTCTACTTTTAAAACTTAAATCTTTGCTGGTTCAGTTTCTGCCTAACTTCTTAATCTTAATTCCTATCTTATTACTTTAGATGTATGCTCACATGATTGCAATCACGACATTTTTTTTGCAGTCTAACATGTTACCATTTGTCAATTGACCAGCTTACTTATGACTTGTAGCCTTAGAAAATGGTAATGTACTTGGCATCACTTTAAAAAGCTATCTTGTTTCACTTGCAGGGGCATGATAGGCTAGAGAAAGGAAGGTACACATATGTTAATTAACCTTGGCTCAATTCACAATAGATAATTTGATAAGCAGCAGTAACTTGATCAGCTGAAGTAGTCTGAGTATATTCTGAAACGCTGTCGACATAGACACAAATATTTCTGTGAATGTGGTTTGTGTAATAAATGTCCCCAGCTGTATGTTTGGTCCCTCCTCTGAAGGTAACTACCATGACAGCAGAGACAGTTATATGTATGTTTTCTGTTCTCCTCTTTTGCCTCAGTACAAAGTCAAATGACCTTATTTGTACAAATATTTGCATCTTTGGATTTTCAGGTGGGTTTTACTTGGTGTTTTATTAAAAAAGGGGGGAAAAATTACCTTCTGAAAACCTATGTAACATTAGTGATGAATAAATCATATGAAGAAGTGTGTTTTCTAAAGCAATGAGAGCCATATGCAAGAAATTTGTTAAAACAAGAATAAAGACAAGACAAATATGTACTAATCATGACATCACCTAGAGACTCTGATTCCCTGCATACCTAATATTGCACTGCTGACAAAGTAGCTTGTGAGAGATTTTAATTTTGTCTGAAAATACTTATGAAAGCCTGTGGAATCATATTTGATGCAACAGACAACTGAATGGCAGAGTAAAAGATATCTTAATTTCTCATTTGCTGATATAAACAAGATGCTGTCACATTTTGGCATTACATAACAAGTCAGAATTTAGGTCATCCATCCACCCATGGCAGGACAGCCCTGCATATGCCTGCATGCCAGATTCACATTGGCAAGAACAAATATTAATTTGTTTGTTTGTGCCTGTTAGTAAGTGCATAACAATATCAATGAATCCACTGATATCCATGTATATATATTGACTTCTCCATGGGTATGGAATTCACTATAATGATAAATATATTTAATCATTATCCTTGTCCCATTTAACTAGCATCCACCTGAAATTTACAAAGCAGAATGTCATTAAAAATATAGCACTTGAAGGAATGTGCTTCAATTAAATTTGCATATTTATACAGCAGGCATAATTTCATTACAAATTTCATTAATATTTTTCTCACAGGAAACACATAAGCATTTAATGCACTGTACATGAGAACAAATTAATCCAAGCAGAATGAAAGAATTTTTAAAAAAATAAAATTGTATTCTTGAGTTCCATTACCATCTCTATGATTATACATATTTTGCAGCAGTAGATACTTTTCAATGTTTTAAATTAGTCCATGTGAAAGTGAAAAAAATTAGGAAAATATAATCTTTTGTAATGCCCAAATTTATAAAGGTGTACTTACAAAATATATTCTGGTTTTCTAACTTTAAAAGACTGTATACTTTCAATAATACTGATGTTCAAACTGAAGTGCCCTGAATTAATCTGTTTTGAAGTCATAAAGTTTCTAAGCACAACCAGTTTAACAGTAAGAGTATCTGAGAATTATTAAAAGTCTTCACATATTTTAAATGTGCTTCAGCTTAGAATCAATAAACCCCCTCAAACACTTTTTAAAGTGTCACTTTTAAAAAGGCAGCATAATCTTACCCTGTGATGCCTGTTATATGATTATGTGTTTGACTGTTTATGTGGGCCCATCCTTTATCTGACAGGCACCTGTAATATTTTTAGCATACATTACAATTGATTTCTATTATAATCACAACAATCCGAGTCCTCAGCTGGTTTAAATTGTTATTTTTCTACTGGAGCCAGTGAACAAATATTGACTTCAATGGGGCTATTTTGATTTATATTTACGGAAGTCTTATCTTATTATGTAAAAAATAAATGGTATTATAACAAATTGTGTTGCCACTTCATTTGGCCCCAAGAACACTTCATTGAACATAGTAAATAATTTTCCTTATTGATGTCTCTTCCTAAATTTTAATAAAACCCCATACACTTCTCTGTACATCAGAAGTTTATGGTAATTGAAGAGGTGTGCATGAGGTTATGTTTCTTTCAATTATCTCATTTAAAATGTTGTCAGTTTCTTAGTCTTAAGAAGCACTTTATGTATAATTTCAAGTTTATACGCTATAATACACAACCATCAATATCTCACCTTAGATAAAAAGGATTCCATCTAACTAATTCTTTTCCAAAATTTTGCTAATCACATGACATTTTCTTTAAGCAAATATGAAGTTACACAGTATTGTTTGACTTGAGCACTGTAGCAGATCTCAATTATTTCAAAAAGTTTCACATTTCATTATTCAGAGAGTTTTGGCCTAGGGAAGCAATGTCCTAAAAGCCCTCTGAGCTCTACATCAAAGTATCTAGAGAATAAAAAGATATTTCAGGGAAGGGTTAGGGCAGTTCTGGGAATGATTCACACGAAAGACTGACTATCTTCCTGATATTCTGATATATCCTCCTCCAACAGGAGGACTTTGCTTTTAAATTGCATTCTTCTGAAAATGAATGCTTGTCTGTGATGAAATTCCCAAATGCAGATTAATCAGATAATGTGTTCTAGAAATATACCCTCAGAAGTGAAGTCTGGGGAATGCCTATTTCACACAGTCTGGATACCAGTTAGTACTGCATTGGACTCCACAACTTAGAAATTTCTGGATATGTGATTTTTTTCCAAAATTGCTAAAGAAGGCAATTTTAAAGGCACAGCTAAAAACTGTCAAAATCTTGAGAACAAGTACATAACAAAGCAGAAAGCAAATATAGCTGCACCAGGAAACCATTTAATTATTTAATGCGTCTAAAGGTGAGTGCAAAGGAAAAGCATGAGAGCTGAAGAATGAAATGAGAAAAGGTTTATGGCCAAAAGTAAGTTACAAACAAGTGACTTAGCAAGTAAGGAAACTGTAGAATCATGGAATGTTTTGGGTGGGAAGGGACCTTAAAAGTCATCTAGTCCCAACCGCCCTGCCATAATAACTCACAGACTATTTAACAACTTGGTTTATTGTTGGTAAGTAATAGCTGACAGATCCATCCTCTCGCACTGAAGAAATCATGACAGATAAACTCCAGATACTGGTGTTCTTTGGATCCTAAGGAAAAATGATGATGTTTAAAAAGCCAGACCAGTTCAAGAACCAATAGAAACATTGGAATGAGTTGATGAAGTGTAACTTTACTAACAACTCAGTAATAAAAAGGTGATCAGAAATAGACACTAGAGAGCCTAATCAACAGCTGTGTCTAATGTGTCATTTCCTTTCTGGATGCTCTAAAAGATCAGTTATATATGGGTGATTCAGTAGACCTGCTATATCTAACAACACTTAGGATTCCATATCAGATGAAACAATAATGGATTTGCACCTACTTGGAAAAGTACATGTAATGCTATTATTAAAAATTGAATCAGGAAAATATATCTATGAAGCTTTGAGGGTTATCCTTCAAAGTATTTTATTATGCTTTTTAAAAAAATTAATAATTAGTTTTTTATTAACACTTTGTCCAACAGATTGAAAAGAATATATATAATAATGTCTCCAGAGTAGTTGTAATAATTCTTAAAACAAGATTAATTCAGAATTATTTCGATAACAGCCTCCAATCTCAGCTCAATTTCAGGATACTATAGTTTTAAAAATAATTTTCATACAGTATCTCCTTAAAGAGTTGTGCCATGTTATTTTAGGTCTGTGACACAATGACTGCTTTTTTGTCTGATGCTTTTTTGTCTCTTATTGAAAGAGTAAGGAGGAAAGGACCCAGAGCTGAAATTAATTTAGGTTCTGTCATGTTTAGCTAGATGTCACTTTCAGTTTTCTAATAAATTTAATAAAGTTCTGAGTGAAAAGTGAGACAATTTTCTTCTTCTATTACTACTTTCACATCCATAGAATAGTCTACTTGTCAGTAAAAGGCTTGCTGAGATGCAGTTCTCAGATCAATGTTATATAGTTTATGTATGGATCTGGCCCTGAAATCCTACTATTTTCATGGATGTTGCAGCAAATGAAAGCAGCTTCAAGAGGGCAGGAGAATCTTTACATAAGTTAAAACCTGTGAGCTGTGGACATAATTACATTTTTTATTCCTTTGGTAGACTTTGTGCTATGGAAGTTATAGACTCTAGAAAACAAATCATGCTTTGCTAACAGAAGGTTCTGTTTGATTTCCCTAGCGAGGAGTGTTGGTGTTCATTGGCAAAGTATGAACCACCCCATGTGAAAATACCTCATATGAGAATCCTGGTGGGGTAAGTTCATAACTGTGACTCCCCAGATCAATAAGGAGCTTCAAGCATGGAAGAAAAACATGTACTTGAAGAATATCAGGTGTTAATTCCTGTATTAGATTTAATACATTAGGAACTCTTTCATAGTGAAGACGCTAATTGAAATATTTTTAATTGTACAGCATTCACAGGCATTACATGGATCCCAATAGGTCAAATATTTAATGAATGAGACATTTCATGATTGGTCAAATAAATTGTGTAGTTGATATGTGAACAAAGATTACTGAAAATGGAGTATTCAGACAAGATGATGCCATGTAAGAACTAGAAACTAGAACTAGAACTTTTTATAAATATGATTAACCATCACTAACTTTTAAGATAAATAAAGTGAAGAACAGTATCAGTACCTGTATTTGCACTCAGGATGTGGAATTTTATTTTTTTAATGTATCAGATAGCACTGAAAAAGATTAAAATACATTGCTGCAGGATGTTTCTGTTAACTTATTTTTTTTGCCTTGAAAACGCCCAGTTGTAATTATAAAAAAAACGCTGATGATCTTAAATACTGATCTACAAAAACAAATGCATAGACAGGGAAGGATAGTTAATGATTTCTTTCCATGCCAAACTTCATGTCAAGAGCAAAACAGTTTACTGGTTTTGACAGAGAATCTGGATACTATCAAAGAGGAAAGAAAAAAAAAAAAAAAAACCCCTAACAAAACCAGTAGGTGAATATTAAGGGGGAAAAACCCCACATTTATGACACCCTGTCAATTATTTCAGTCCTCTAGAATGACTTTCAAACTGTGAGTGCATGAGGGTCTTTTCAGAAGGCACTAAATTATCTAACCCACATTTTGAGAATTTAAGACATCGTCACATATTCAGATGACTTCATTCGTTTCCATAAAACATCGGAAGAACATCTGGCAAGAGCGGAAAAGCTTCTAAAGCTTTTTAGGGAGTAATGGTTTAAACGTGGGAAAAACAAATGTCAATTACTGAGGGATTACATTACCTTTTAAGGATATGCATGTTCTGAAGAATGGCAGAAGCCTCAGTACAGAAACTGGGTATTAAGTAATATTTGGATAGTTCCTGGAAAAATGGGTACAAAATCTTAAGCAGATTCTTGAGGACACACAGAATTTTCCAAAACAGCCAACAGTAAGCAGCTTTCTCACGGTACAAAAACATGAGAGAACTTTTTATTTCTTGGAAAGTTCTAAGTCCATAATTTTTTTTTTTTCAATTCCTGAAAATATAGTAGCAATTCGTAGAAACTTGTGATTTTCAGACGTTAGTTGTTAGAGTGTTAGGTGACTAAATTACTAAGATGCTGAATACCAGATTTTTAAGATACAAAAAAAATTGTAGCAAAATTAAATACTCAAATATATAATTTGACTTTTGAGGAGGCCTCAAAGGGATACTCAGTAAGAATTATATTAATCAGGTACATGAACTATGAATCCTTGTGGTGTCTACCTAAAACCCACAGTCTTGTGGAATGGCACACATACCATGTAAAAAGAGTTGCAGTGATGAATTAACTTGGAAAACACAATGACACGGGTTTCATGTTGGCTGAAGACAGTGAGGTTAGAGACACAAGGTTTAGTGAAGGTGTTCAAGGAAAGCAGGCTTTGGAGGTAAAATTGAAAGGTTATGCCAGTACTGATTTGCACAGTTACACGTGGAGCAGAATGTGACGTTGTTGCTGTTGTCAGTGGTATGCACAGAAGAGAGCTGGAATGCCCTCAGAGCCTATGGTGAATGTACAGTTAGGGGCACTGGGGTGGGCTGACCCTGGCACCCTGGATGCCAGATACCCACCAAAGCCTCTCCATCTCTGCAGCTGGACAGGGGAGAGAAAATACAGGGAAAGGTTAATGAGTTGAGATAAGGGCCAGGAAAGATCAATTGCTATTTACAGGCAAAAGAGACAGAACTTGGGGAAATTAATTGATTTATTATTAAAAAATCAGAGCAGTCTAATGAGTGTCTTAGGCATCTGCCTGTATATTCCACATACCTTGCAAGTCAAAACTATCCAGCTTTGTGGGAGATCTCCTTAATAGATCTCTTAAATAGAATAGAATAGATATTCTTAAATAGATTAACCCTAAAAAAGACCTGGAACATTTTCAGAAGAATTAGCAACAAGAACATGCTGGTTTGAGCATCCCAGGGACATTCAGAATTCTCAAGAGCAATTGCAATTAGCCTGGAGGAGAAGGTGGAGATGGGAGGAGGTATCTCCCCCTTAGTTTGGCTCAGATAAGGCATCATTATTAATAGCTTCCAACAGATGGCTCCCGAAGTACAGAGCTGACAGCAATGCTGATTATAAATACCAGATTAGTTTCATGACCTGTAATTGTATCATACTATAAGACAGTGTTACAAAGCACAACAACAGGATGGCCTTAGCTCAGCTCCCATGAGTGATAAACGGCACAACAAGGGATCATATACTGCAAGTAAGGTATTACTTAAAGTAATTTTAAGAACAAGCATACAAACTTTATGAGAAAATAAATCAACACTGTGACCAGAAGTTATTAAATGAATACAATGAATGTTTTTGTTTTGTTTTTTTTTTTTAATTCTTTCCACTCAGATTTGTTGTTAGCTCAACCTGTCATGCCCCACCTTGAGGACAAAAATTTCTGTCATGGTTTAACTCCAGATGGCAAATAAGTATCATGCAGCTCCTTGCTCACACTCACACTACAGCAGAATGGGAAGGACAATCAGAAATTAAAATGACAAAACCTGTGGTTTGGGATAAGAACAGTTTAAAATTGAAATAAAGTAAAATATCACCATCATCATCCCAAAATGATTGAAAGGGACACAACAAAAAGAGAATAACAGAACCCAAGAACAAGTGTTGCACAATACAATTTCTCATGATCCACTGACTGATGCTCAGCCCATTCCCCAGCAGTGATTGTCCCCTTCCAGCCAACTCCTCCCAAGTTTATATACTGAACAAGACGTTCTGTGGTATGGAATGCCCCTTTGGCTAGTTCAGCTCAGTTACACACCCTCACAGCTTCTTGTGCACCTCCTCATTGTTAAAGCATGGGAAACTGAAAAGTCCTTGAATTAGGGTAAGCACTACTTAGCAATAACTAAAACATCAGTGTGTAATCAACATTATTCTCATAATAAAGCAAAAAACTACTGCATTGTATCAGGGAAGAAACTTAACTCTATTCCAGGTAAAACGAGAACACCAATATAGAAATAGTGGTAGAAGAATAGAGAAATTCATGTCAACCTGGACATGAAGGCCATGATTTGTATCAACAGTCTTCCATATTTTGGGACATTAAGTACTCTTCTCATTGCTTCTGCTGTGATTAAAATCAAGTTAGACACTATATATATTATCTTCGAATACAGATTAATTTGAAGGTGTGACTCTGAATATGGGGGTAGTCATAAAAAGTAATCTATAACTTATTTGTGGTGCTGGTAATGATCTTCTTCTTTGTCCTTTCTATATCTATTCTGTTCTGCCTGAATGAGCATTGGTTCCTGTGTCTCACACACTTGACTTAAGGGCTTAAGTTCAGTCCTACAGCTAGGTTATTGACTTTTTAAAATTTTTTAATTTAAATTCAAATCAAATTCCAGAGAAGATTAACCACTGCAGTACCATTCACAAGCATGTGTTCTGTTCCTGTAGCTACAAAGAAACATTTGCAAATTGCAAAAATCAGTGGACTATTAAGACTAAATCTCACGTACATTTTATGAAGTTTCTGCATTCCTCAGGTACATTATGTAACACTACTAAGCAGTATGCAAGAACTGTTGCTGCTGAAAGTAGATAAAACAGTTCAGTATGTGAAATATGAATCCTTGTCTTCTTTGTAATGCAGAGTATTCAGGGCCTCCATTCTCCAGCTGATACCCACAATTACAAAAAGGAAATTTAATCTCGAGGACTGAGGGAATGTTGAACCTCTGGTAGGTGCTGTTAAGTTGCCCATATAACTTCCCATAACTATTATCAGCAGTAATTAACAGAGATTCCTGATGCCCACAAAGAGGAATCTTTAACATCATCTGGCTTTTGGTTCAAAAAGTTTATGAAACTCACCGTCAAGTAACAGACTGACTGCAGCTAATGGATGCACAGGGTTATCTTAAAGTATGGTGTTTGGGGTGAAACTACTAAAGGAGTCCTTGGTCTCTTTAGTCTATGTGATGTCCTGGTGTTAATTGAAAATGCAAGGACCAATCAGTCATTCTCTTTTTCCCCATGGTCACAAGTGATAAATTGGATAGCATGTTGCACCAGTTTTATGAAATATCAAGACCTTCCTGGCATGGAAATTCTCTGTTGCTTCCTATGTCACCTTTAGAACTGTTTTTCAATGTCTTTGAAGGATCTGCATCACAGCAGAGGACTGAAGATGCATGTCTGAAATCTATTCATTACAATAGGATGTGATTGTTTGGAAGAACATTGAACTCTAAATGTCTGTCTTATCTGTGCATGCCATCTGAAAAAAAATTAAACACATAAAAGGACTGCGAAACCCTGGACACACAAATTCATTCCAGAATTGAACTGGTTTCTTCTTTTACTACACATTTGTAGAATACATTAATTTTTGTTGCAATCTTCTGCT
Organism: Daphoenositta chrysoptera; assembly: GCA_013397915.1. Taxonomy (NCBI): domain Eukaryota; kingdom Metazoa; phylum Chordata; class Aves; order Passeriformes; genus Daphoenositta; species Daphoenositta chrysoptera. Next base: position 1,102,869 of record VZRO01000205.1, read on the forward strand.
GAAAAAATCCAGCCACTAACAAGTGCTGAGGCAAAATACAGCTTAAGAGGATCCTGCAAATACTTAAACTCTAAATGTGCCTTAAGCAGAAACAACCCAATATCCTGCATTTAAAATGAAAATATATTTCTCCTTTGTGAATAGTTAGCTGGAGCCAAGAACACATCTGTTATGAGGATTCTACCTCGTTTTTGTGCTCTGCATTCTTGGGAACAAAAGGTTAAAAAAAATCATTTACAAATGTATATCTGCAAAGAACTTTGTATTATTTATTTGCTATTCTATTTAAAGTATTCAGTACATCTGCTGTTCATCATTAAGTTCACAAACATAAAACTGAATCTGCCCTGAGGTGATAATCTAAAAAAGGGGCATTAGTGAGAGAAAATGTTATGGGAATGACAGAAGAATGCAGCTATATATTTTGATGAACAGTGAGTGTTCAGTGACCCAAGACAGAGGAAGCTATAAATGATTCATAACTTTGAGAAATTCTGTAGTTTCAGTAATTTAAGACATAGAGTTCTATCTAATTAAAATTAAGTACAGTATCTATTCTAGTCTTAGCTTTTTTATAGGGTCCTGGTTTCAAGAAAATTATTTTCATGTGATGCACATTGCTATTTTAAGGGCCTCTGTATGGTGTATTCGTTGATTTACTATTATCTGATTTGCACATTGAAAACAATTGCTCTCAGGAGAATTACAATGGGATTTGATTCAGATGTAAATAAATAACAGAAGAGCCCTGAGATCTCAGCACAGTTTGCTTCTTTTCGTAGAGCTTTCCAGATTTCCCAACTTGCCAGAAAATAATTTTCGAACCTAAAGGCACAAATTTACAATTTGTGTCTCACTTTTTTTTTTTGCTGTTGTTGTTTTTAACAGATACATTATTTATATAATGAACAGCTGCCTTTGGCTTTAGGAGTATGGTTGCTCTTGCAGTCATTCCTCTTTTAAAGGCAGACTAGATAAATGTTTCCAATGCTCTCATTTGATACCTGGAAATAACTTTTGCTATTTGCTATAGAAATACCCTGGTTCTGCAAATACGTGCACACACAAATTTATTTAAAACTTTTCAAAACTGTTTAAAAGCTAAACATACAGAAAAACATCACATGCCTTAAAGTTAAAACCTGCAACTTGTAATTTCTAGACACTTGGCATTCTGAAGGGTATCCAAACTCTGGATGCAGATACATTAGAGAGGTAACCAAGAAAACTTGTAAGTGCTGGCCAGGGAACTGCAGAGCTAGGTAGAAGAAAACCAGAAATCCTGAACTTCCCTAGGAAGTAGGAAACTGAATGGGACTGCCAGTGGGTTCTTCTGACTGTCAGCAATGGATAACTGCATCCTGGAAAAAGTTACCTAGCAAAGTATCCTTGAAAAAAAAAAAAAAAAAAAAAACCAACTAAAAATCATACAGTATTTGTGCATATTGTTTACTCAAAAAATGGCAGTCTAAAGGAAATTACTGTAACAGAGTCCAGAAGTCTGTAACTCCAGCTGAGGAGCAATAACTTTTTAAATACCTTGAGTCAGATAAGGTCAGGTGGAATTTAATCTGCTGGAGTGTAGGAAGGCTCTACAGAGGGATCTGGACAGGCTGGCTCATGAATTTCAACAAGGTGAAGTGCTGGGTCCTGCACTTGGGTCACAACAGCCCCAGGCGATGAGCAGAGATGCTGGAAAGTGGCCCAGCAGAAAAGGACCTGGGGGGGTCTGGTCCACAACGAGCTGAACATGATCCAGCAGTGTGCCCAGGTGGACAAGAAGGCCAATGGCATCCTGGCCTGGATCAGCAATGGTGTGGCCAGCAGGGCCAGGGCTGTGATTGTCCCCTTGTACTCGGCACTGGTGAGGCCACACCTCGATTCCTGTGTTCAGTTTTTGGCCCCTCACTACATGAAAGTCATGGAGGTGCTGGAACGTGTCCAGAGAATATCAATGAATCTGATGAAGGAGCTGGAGCACAAGTCTTATGAGGAACAGCTGAGGGAGCTGGGATTGCTTAGCCTGGAGTAAAGGAGGTTTGGGGTGGGGGGGACCTCACTGCTTTCTACAACTACCAGAAAAGAAGTTGTAGCCAGGTGAGGGTTAGTCTCTTCTCTCTGGTAACAAGCAGCAGGACAAGAGGAAGTCTCAGGCTGAGCCATAAGAGGTTTAGATTGGATTTTAGGAAAAATTTCTTCACAGAAAGGCTTGTCCAACATTGGAACAGGCTGCCCAGGAGAAGTGGTGGAATCACCAGCAGTGGAGGTATTTAAAAACATTGAGTTGGTGGCACTTGGGGACATGGTTTAGTGGTGGACTTAGCAGTGCTGGGTTAATGGTTGGGCTTGATGTCCCTAAAGTTATTTTCCAACTTCAATGATTCTGTGATCCTGTTTGAACAAGGCATGTTTGAGTGTATAATTCATGATCTTATGTTTGCTTGTATCCCTTTATACAATTTTATTACTTCACTTTAGGTATAAATATTTTTCCACAGCTTTACAGTTTCAGCCCTATTAATGACATCTGGGTGTGAGTTTTTGTGGGGTAGGAGGGAGACTTGATCTCTGAAATTCTGCAAGTTGCAAAAACTTTTAATCAATGATAGTTTCCTCTTATTGGTACCTCCTCTGATCACAGATATCCTCTGATCTTCTCTAAGCGAGTCCTTGGCTAGTTCTCTCATTTTTTCTTTCCCATGCCTCTTGAAGCTACTACTAAGGTAGCCTTACTAAAGTTAAGAGGGGTTGAAAGATTAGATGTGAAGAGAATGATAGTTAATATTGCAAATAATATGATTTTTCAGAAAGTCTTTCTGCAATTGGCAGTTTTTGGTATGAGTGCCAGCACACATTGCAGTTGCAGTCTCTGACAGGCAGCATCCCACAGGGGCTGAGTGGAAAGGGCCAAGATTATGGCCAGTGACAGGGACCACTGAGAGCCCCCAGAACCACTGGGGACCACTGAGCCGGGACTGGGGCCCAGCTTGGGTGTCCCATCTCAAGCATTCGGACGTGAAGAGCAAAAAGTGGATGGGAAAAGAAATATTGAGCTGGGAAAGGTAGAAGACGACAAGTTAGAAAGCTGACCTAGAGTTTAAGATAGTTTAAGGCTTTATTTATCACCCAGAAACAATACACATTCAGAAGTCATATACTTTGTGGTACTTAAGGTATATTTTATCCAAGAAGGGTTGTCTTTGTGTCCTGAAAAACTTTTATTAATGGAAGGTTTTAACCTTAGAGACTTCACAACTCACCTACAAAACATTTGTACTATGAGGTGTACAACTTGCCTTCCAACTAGCAGCCAGACTTGGGGAGAGGACATAGGTGAACCATCATTTACCAGTGCCTGGGTAGGAGGTCTAGGCAACAGAGCTTCAGACATGAGGCAGTGGATTAACTTCTTCATCTCCCTGCTTTTTTATTAGACCTGCTTTGAAAGCACCATTGGCACTATTCCTAGAATTAAATAGACAATATGAGAATCCCACTGCACCTCAGGTATGGGTCAGAGGGTTTGAGGACTATCCAAGAGTTGAACAGCTGTATACATATGGCCACTAGGAGAAATACAGTTTCCTATGGACTTTGAATGCTTCCCTGGTTTGTTGGAGAATATAAATGAATTCTGAAAATGTTCAGAGGTCCATAAATTTCTAATACTGTCTTAGCATGATTAATAAGTATCAAAATCCATTAATGAATTTAATTCCCTGTTCCTTCAACTCCTCTTTGGCAACTTCTTAAGATATCATGATGACTTTGGGGTTTTTTTAGACTGTAAATTAGATTTAGACTGTAAATAGACTCTGCTTATTTCTCAGTATACAAAATAGGTCTCAGGTGTGGTCTGACATATACAAGCAATATTGCAGGAACTCTTACAGCAAACCAAGGTTTGGTTTAGGGTCATTGGGTTGGTAGAAGAGAAATTATTTCTTTTCAAAGCTTTATTACAGATTAAGCAGAAAGAAAATGAGAGAGCAGTTAAAATATTTTAGATTCTCTAAGTTACAGATTCTCCAAATCCTTCAAGGTCAGTAAAGAGATGACCGAGATTAATTCCAAAAATTGCCTTCAATTTAATAATTGTAAAAGGGCTACAAACACACTTTTAAACGTGATTCTTGTAATAGAATAAAACAGTGAATACTGATTCTAATGGAGATTGGGGACTAAATATAAAAAGATAAACATTGCTATATTAACAGCTGTATAGTCATAGAAGAGGCATTGGGCTGGTGTTAGGTACCTTTTAAGGTATAATTAGCCTGCACAGTGCAGTCCCATGCAGAAGTACTTGACATATTATGAGCATGCCAACCTAATTGTATTGTGTCATTTTTTTAATACTGATCTTCCAATAGAGATAATTGTTTTAAAGTACCAAATATCCTGTAACTTGTAAAATCATCAACTGAGTTTAAAATAAATCTGTCCTGACTTGCTGACATTCAGAGAACAATAAAGATAAAGACCAAATTCTTTGGCCTTTACATAGAATTTAAACGACTAAGTTTAGATAGTACTCTATGAATAAGTAGTGGTCGGCCTTGCTGGATAGAATATGAAATTATACATAATATGTGTACACACAGGCCTTGCTCATTTTGGATTAGTTTTCACAGACATCCTCTTAAAGATACCTACATTTTGTAAGAAACAATAAGGCATTAGATAATACAGTATCTTTAGGCCTGAACTATTTTTCCCTCAACCCTCTCAAATCAGTTTTGCAAAATAATTATTGTAAACTTTGCTTATGGATATTACATTATGTTCTTGTGAATGAGATGTCATCATTTGTCTGAAGGGGGTGGTAAGCCTGGAAGAAAATATAGTGATAGGGAGAAATTGTTAATTACTTTTACTTTAAAAATCTGTTACCAGGGTTTGAATCAAATCCCATAAGCCCGCTTGCATGTCTTGATGAAAATAAAGTTGTTTAAATATAAAATAACTCACTTATTCTTAAAGAAAAGCGTACATGAGATTAAGCACCTGAATGTCACCTCCTGAGTTTGCATCACTAGTTTAAACTGCCCAGCAAAAATTACTCAGAGTACCTAGAGGTAATATTACAACAAGCCAATGATTAGGAAACCCAATGAGGGTGAAAGTTAAGTCAAGTGGAAGACACTGCCTAATTGAAACAGTTTAAAACATGATATTTAGATCACTTTTTTCCTGTCTTTCCCCATAAGGTAAAAAGATTTACATTCATGTTAATTACATTTAAGAAACCAAACTTCTTATTCTTTTGTTTTCTTCAGAAAATATTTGCCCTTGATAATATCATCAATATTAGAAAAATAATAAAAGTATTTTTATCTAATCTGTTTTGGATGGAAATATCAGAGCTAGATTGAGTAAGCATATAATTGACTAAAAGTTATAAATCTTAATTTATTTTCGTGTCAGTTAGTTCAGATGTATTTAATTATCCAGGAGAGCTCTAATAAAAAAAATCTACAAACCCATCATTAAATGATCTGTTTCAGTGATACCTATCTATTTTTTTTTTCTAAAAATAAACATATTCCTTTATTATTTCAATCTACAAAGTGATTCTGCATGTTAGATAACAGCATTAAAATATGAAGATTGTAATTTGAACATTTATAGAAATTTTGATCCATATAAGAAAATTGTGTTTAGGCCAAAAATTGTTTTTCTCATCTATAAAAATCCTTCATTTGTTAGAAACACTTCTACAGTCTTAAAAGTCCACTCAGAATCAATCTTGCAAGAGTAAGTGTGAAACCGGGTTGTGGATTACAGACTAAGATGTTAAGAATTAGCTTTGTCACCAGTTGAGTATCTAATCCTCCAGTTGTGTATATTAACTCCAGCAGAGCTCTGGGAGGGTGCAGGGATGTGCCTACATAGCCCTCTGCATATTCAGACTTTTTTTCCCAGTTTTTTTGAGAGTTATTTTACTACTTCTCAACACAGCTTTCACGTAAACTAACCTTTCTGAAAAGAAATTTCAGAATTTCTTTTTGGATTGAAGAGAGAGGGGAAAAAAAGAATTTTATAAAAATTGGAATTTGTCCATAAAACTTATGTCATTTAAACTCCGAATTAATAAAATCTCAATAGAAAAGATATCATATTTACTTTAGATGCATGCTTATTTATGACTGTGCAGAAAAATGCAGGACCAGACAATATTATAGAGTGTACATACACTGTATACATTTATTTTCATCGTTCAAAGACCTTTGAGGTTTTGCTTGCTTTAGAGTGACAAATTCAAGAAATGTTCAGAAATTTTATACAGCAGTGCTCTAACAGAAGTTACGACTCTTCAGTCATCTATAAAATGAAAAAAAAATTATTTCTCATTATATTCTCTATTCTTCCCCTTCAAAACCACCTAGCTTGTAGAATATTAATTGTGTTGTTTTTAATAACACTACATGAATAACATGGAAAATGGTGTAATTAAGAAAGCATCACTATATCAGGATATTTTCAAGTAATAATTCTCTCCTGCTATTACAGAAACACCAGATCTATTGCAGTGATCCTGCATACAAAAGATATGATCCTGCTTATTTTCAAAAGAGAGGTTTTAAACCTGTAACAATGTTACAGTACAAAACTTTGCCGAATTGTACTTACACTATTTATGATTTGTTGCATTTGGGAAATTGTGGAATAAGATATAATTCTCTGTCTGCAAGGGCAAAACAATATGATTGTGACTGGATTAAATTTAAAAAAATCTATTTGAACTGTTCCCCTCTCTCACTAGGCTGGTGATTAAGAGTGGAATTAACTGTGTGTAAAGCATTAGAGACGTGAGGAAACTTAAGGCAACAGGGTTCTTTAGGTTGTTCATAAAGATAATAGCTAAGTAATAATAAGAACAAAATCAAATCCCGGCACATTCTTATCTTTACAACAAATGAATTGTCATGATTAAATCAATGGATCTCCTTCCCTGCCCAAAGCACAAAAGCACATGATCTGAAAACTCTTAGAAACAAATGCCAATGTCCTTTTCTGTTTTCACTGTTCAAGCAATCTTATCATTGATATCACATTCATATTTTACATAAACCACACAGCACTAAAAATTGCCTTTCTATATCGTCTCAATAGGTTTGTTACTGAAGGAAGAGTGTCTGCATCAGAATGAAAAACTGTCAACGAGCCCACACCCTGCTGGACAGCTCCAAATTAATCAAATAGTTCATTACAAAAACAGCATTTCCCTTCTTTTCCAGATGACAGTGATTATAGCCAGCCATGGAAAACTTTCTCCAGATGAGGTGCCTGAAGGAGAGCACTAATCTGACTCTTCTGAAAGAGCAATGCTCTCCTTTCCCAGAGGCTACAAAACACCATAAAAGAATGTTCTCCTTGGCTTCCCCCCATCTTTTCCCCTCAACATACACTTCTCAATTTATTGAACAGCTTCAGAGCCTGAACTGCAGAATTTAACTCCTGCATATCTGAGGTAAAGGGGATTCAACCTGATTAGCTTGACTTTCATTCAAATCTCTTTGTTCTTTTCTATCTTACATTGAAAAGGCAAAGAAAGGAACAGAAGTGGGGGGAGCAAAGAAAGGAACAGAAGTGGGGGGAAAGCACACAAGCAGCCATGAATGGATAATCTACTTCTTTAAAATATCCCATTTTCTAAGGCACTTAACCCATGAAGTGACACAGAAGAAGACAAGAAGGAAAGACTTTTCAGGAGGGATAACCTACAATGTGGTTAATGAAGGCCAAGAGGTTGCACTAAGCTTACTGGTGGTCCCTTAGTTATAAATGACAGAGAAATTGGATAAATACTTAGGTTAAATCTACAAAATAGCCATGTGTTTGCTTTCCAAGAGCCACTATGCTTTCTCTTGACCAAAACAGGGGGAGGAAAAAACCAAAGACAGAACCAAACCAAACAAACCTATAGCATACTCTCAACACATAAATCTTAATTTCCTCTAGGGAAGAGATGAAAAGGTTTGACACTTGTTGAGCATAAAGACTACCTTGACCTTTTCAGAGCAGTTTCTCACTTGAGATTCATAAATAAAAAAAGAGATAAAGATTAAATTGTATGGGACCTGGTTTGGTGATGTTTGCTGTTCTCACAAAGCACATGGAAATGTTCCTCAAAAATAGTATAAGCTTGGGAAGCACCAGGTGTTTTGACAAGAATTTCAGCAAGAGAAAAACATTAATCAATGGCTCTGGCACAGAGACAGTCTACATTTATGGTTGAAACTTTTGCTGACCTGGTAACTCTTATGACTCTCTTTAGGGACTCACAGTTGTCTGCTCAATAAGAGGGCAAATCTCCATCCCAACATGATAGAGTTCTAAAGGTCATGAAGATTTTCTCCTTTTCTAGGCTTTACTATATTAAAGGATTTTTTACGAAATGGGGAATATTCTCAAAAAAACCCAAAAAATTCCCAAAGGTATAAATTGAAGGAGCTCTTTTTCCTTTATTCTGAGGATTTTAATATATCTTCTTATTTTTTATCTCTGTTTTGTTTCTCGTTAGAAACTACAGGAACAATCTTATTCTATATCATTATTCGATAAACAAATCAATGCAAGAGACATATGTTATTCCTCAAAAACAGCAAAAATGTAAACATCTGCTCTAAATCCCCAAAAGAAACACATTTTCCTTCGGGACATTTAAGTTTTCATTTCCTGATATATCATCTTTCGTGTCTCAGCCTTCTTATGGGAAATCCTGAAGCCATTACTCTGGATAAGAATAAATAAATGTAAGAACTCCAAAGCAATTAGGGAAAAAACCCAACCCAAACCATACCAAGCCAAAACATCCCTGATTAGATTGTTTACAATATACATAGGCCATGTGATCAGAGCTAGATAAAACAGGGTAAAAAAGATTGACAAGAGTTTTTAATTTTTTTTCCTCCACATATATGTTAAGAGGTTTTTGTACTTTTTGTTTGGGGGATTAGTGAACATGAGAGAGAACTGGATAAAACAGGTTTCTGCTGCTTTGAACATAGGCTTGAACACCTTGATGTGAATTTATGTAATGGAACTCCTATACAGGGTTAGGGCCTAGCACAATTTGACTCAAAAATCAAGGATCAGAGGGCAGTAAGAATGTCCTTTTTGGTCAACAACTACTAGTGTGGAAGTGTTAAAGGTCTAATTTCATAATGCTGGGAAAAACTGGTCTGAAAACCTATTTTGTACCTTACCCCATATGAATGTCTTTGGCAATGCACACTTTTATTATATGGTTGAAATCATCTTTGCTGGAAACCTACTTAAAGACTGAAAGGGAAAAAGACTGAAGACATTGGCCAGTGCTCTCACTGTGATGTCAGTACACGCAGATCTGAATATGCAGATTCCTCAGAAAGGTTTGACCTGGAATGTAAAGTACTATTTAAATTTAGTTTTATGACTCATCATTTTGACAATTTACCCTTTTGCAACTCAGGATTTTTTGCAAGAGGAAAACAGATTCCACAGTGCAATCAATACTGTTGATTATGTATGATATGCATAAATCTATAAGACAAAAGTAACACAGGACAAAATCCTGATGTTAAAGACAGTAGACAATTTTTTAAATCATTTCAATGTACCTAAAATGTGCTGAGAATCTTTATTACTTTATTGCTTTCTGACATAAAATAATCATTTATGTGCTTAGTTTCTAAAATACCAGGTTTAAACAGTACTTCCTTCCTGAAGCACTAAAGCGTATAGAGTTTATATACTCAAAATTTGAATTCAAGTGAGTACTGGAGAAGGAGGATTGAATACCAGCCTGTTGATTTAGATAAGCCTGAAATTAAAGCAGTTGGAGAGGTTGGTGACGTTTGTCTGTATCCACAACCATGAAATTACATTGATAATTTATTATGTTGTGTTTCACTACTGGATCCTGACCTGGTTTTCTGCTTTAAAAGAGGGAGTGTGTCTTTCCATGTTAGTGAAAGTAATATTATGACTTTTTGTTTTGCTGATACTTTCACTCACATTTTACAAGTTTAAAATTAAATGTAAAATTCATTAACATTCTCTCTATAAACAGGATTTAGATGTTTATCTTTTGCAAGTCAGCATATTTGCAGACATTAAATCTGTCAGTGGATTGCAAAGTTTTGGCATTAAATAATTATATTTCAATTAATTAGACAAACCTTACTCTTAGTATAGAAAAGTTAAAGTAGAGACTCTATTTATGCTTGTATTTTAAGAATACTAACAGCTGTACTTTTTTGTGGACTATGTAAAAATTGAAGACATTGAAAATTTTTGTTAGTTTTTCTTTCACATGGTTGGCTTAGAATACTGCTAGAATACTACTTAGAATATCTTTCTGATCCATCTGAGATTAGTGTAATTAAAACTGTAGATTTGTAAGTAGCCAACTGCTTAAATTAGAATCTGCATGCTACACTGAATTTTAAAGATGAATTCTGTAAAGGCTTTGTTCCAGCTTCCTTGAACTAACAGGGTCAAATTCTGCTTAAGATGTACATCTGGCCCTGGTTCCTGAAACAGGACATACTGTATTTTGCAAAGAGCACTAAAGATCAGCCAAGTGACCTTTCATGTATTTTACAAATGCAATTGCTCAGTGTGCAGCTGCTGTGGTATTCTTCCAAGGTGTTCCCCTTATTTGTCCCTCTGCTTCTCCCAGTGTTGCAAACTGAAATTATTCCATTGCTAATTACAGATTATATTATTTAATACAGTTCTTAAGTAGGAGAGCAAGAATGTCTGGATGTAACATCAGCAGTTCAGTGTCCAGGAAATAAAGAAAAAAAAAACTCCAAAAGTTTCTACCTCTTTTTGACTTTTTTGCTTTCAAAATAAGTTTTAATACCATGATTCATCAAAAAAAAAACTAACTCGAATTTTGACATAATTTGTCATTCTACTATAATGTACAGAGTAATGTACCTCAGAACCTGAAATAACACAAATTCCCTGAAATTCAAAACAGAACAGCAATCTTTTCAAATATGCATCCAGTGATTATACCCATCTAGAAAGAACAATAATGCTATAAACAATAAATTAAATTGACTGTGAAAAATTATTAGCCAATAATTTTTGCTTCAATTTGTAACAAAATTATTTCATATTGATATATGTTTTTAATTAATTTAAACGATATACAGTTAATAGGTTTCCATGTAATTATTCAATATATAATAAGTGTAAATATATTTATGATCCCAAATACAATATTCAATGTTATAAGTGTAAGAAATTATGATATTTAATGGAGACCTTTCTTGTCTTGAAAACTCACACCGTTGGCTACAGCAGTACTTCATTCGTTTCTATCAGTTTGAATCCTTGGTTCTTCTTGGAAGCTTTGTTTTTATACATTAGAATCTATTGAACTCCCTAAAATATATAGAACAAATACCTGTATTTTTTTATGTAACCGAGTATATATATTAACATGTAGACCCACACACACATATGTGTCTGATTGGAAAAAAAAGTTAAATAATAGAAATACATTTTAAGAATGGCAAGGTTAAAAACAAAGAAGAAAAGAAACAAATTACCATCATTAATGAAAGAGGTTAGCAGTATTCAAAGCTCTATGGCTAAAAAGACTCTGTGGTAAAAAAAGGTAGCTGCTGAACAAAACCATACTAACTTGACAAATGCAGTATAAAGAACTGGCAATCATGTAAACTCCACACTGCAGAACAGATTTGTTAATGCTTTTACAACATATTAAAGTTATATGAATCATTAAGTCATCTTAATTGTTTGGGTATTTTAACTGTTCAAAGTGAGTTGGGATGTTATTATCTTTAACCGTAAAATTTCTGGAAAAACTGTATCAATGATCTCATAGATTGTAATACAATTTGATTTGCTAGATTTTTTGGGGGGGTCTCATCAGTACTGAATTTTCACTTGCCTGTTCAATGAGTGTTTTACACTCTAATTAGCCGATATAAATATTAGTAAAAAAAGGGAGCATTTCATTATGTCAGATGTTCCGTCACATGCTTGGTTTGATTACAGCACAAAGCTTTGGTTGTCCAATCAAATGAACAGAATGTATATGTGCATTTGTTAAATTAGATTATAGCAGCCTGTGAGACAGAAGTGGTGCAACACCATTTTGTAAAGAGTACCTTTTCCATTCTCTGGGACACAGTGCTCATCTTTCCAAGGTGACTGTGTCAGTATTTAGCGGGACTGAAGGAGATGGGATTTAACTAAAAGTCAAAACTTCCCTATTTTTCTCTTGTACCCTTCTCAGAATCCATGCCTTGTAGTGACAAAACTTCAGAGAAACTGAAGTGCTGGAAGGCCAATTGTCTTAGATGTCCTGCGGAACTGAAGGAACAGAGTAGTTCAGTTAACTGATGCATTGGTGGGACATTCTTTTCCAGCTGGCTAAGGTTAGTACAGTCTTCAGAGCAGTGTGATACCAGTGATTTCAGACAAACCAGAGAATTTCAGAGAATTAGAGTCAGATACTTTCGTCCATGTGTCAGGTGTAGGACAAAAGACAGTTCATTTTATTTTCAAGACAGAACCACAACAACAAATCAAATCACCCTCTGTTACCTCACCAAAGCATTTATATAAAGTCCCTTTTACTATGATCAGCAGAATACCATAGCTGTTACACTATTAAGAAGATAAGGAGAGAGTGACTTAGAAATTAAAGGAGGAGTAGGTCAGGAGGTTTGGAAAACACAGAGTACATTGGTCAAAACTGATAGATAACTCCTAACGGTATAAACCAAGAAAAATAGAGAGATTTATTACCTCTATTTATTCCATCAGGAGAGAACAGTCAGGTAAGCAAACGAAAAAGCACAATTAAGTCCCTACTCTACACATAAAATAATTTTTAAAAATAGAGTAAATATTAATAATAGTTTAATATAGTTCCATCGAAAAGAAAACGTGCCTCAAATATTGATAACTACTACAAACAGGGATACCCGTGCTTCTCTACAGGTGCATGGGCTGTCAATGCAGATCTCGTTGTGCTTGCAAATGATACTGAGTCTTGAGGCAATTACAGCCTACTGGGATTTGCTATCTGCTAAGAGATCAGGGCCAGCTATCTGCTGTCAGTGAGTTTCATTGGAGCCCCTGGAACTGTGCTTTGTCAGAATTTCTGACATGCAAATTCTAATAAGAGTTGTATGAGAGATTGAAATAAAGCTGTAAATTAACAACCAATAGTAAATCATTCCTGTGCTAATCACAGACTGTATATACACATGAAAACCCACAGAAGCCCTAAACCCCTTGTTTTTCAAACTATTAAATTCTTTGAGATATTTTCTCATTGTTGTAACAAAAGTGTTTGTCATACCTGTTCCAGAAAGTATCAGGGAGGTGAACAAGAGCTGCTTCCCAAGTAACAGGGGTTTTTATCATATAGGGATAAACTGACGGTCAAAAGTAGGCACAAGCATAAAAAAATAATAGGTAATGTTCACTCGTCTTTTTTCTTGCTTGTTTCAAACTGTTCTGAGAGATTTAATTTCAGAACAGGAAAAGATTCTCTTTGGACTAAATGAATCCCTTTTGGCATTTGAATTCAGCAGCTTAAGCACTTCCTATAATTAAGTCCAAAGAAATACTTATTTTAGGCTTAAATAAATCCCCTTGGAGCTGTCAATGAATGCTAACTTCTCTGGGCTCCAGAGAGATGTAGGGGTCCAGGGATTTCTCTTAAGTGCCTCATTACCCATTAGCTTGCAAAACACATTTATTTTCAATACCTGAAATATGATATTGAGTTTTAAGGGAGTAAAAAAAATCTAGAATCCAACAGGAATGTCCCCTTATGAAATTTAATATGGAACTAACTTCAATCCCAGGTTTTTTTCCTGACGGAGTGTAAGCTAACATGAAACACCATACAGGAAGCTTTTTTCTGCTTTTTAGGAGCCCCATCCCCACCCCCATCTTTGAAAACAATGTACAAAAAGGGACTCTTCTGCTGCCTGCAAGAGGTGTCTAATTACTAGCTGGAAACTCCATTCATCACCCAGGTGTTAGAAAACACAGCCCTCTAATAGCAGGCCATTGCTCTCCAGTGAACTTGCCCTGCAGGGGTTTGGACTGTTCAAGGCCAAGCCTAGGGTAACCTGTTCACAAATATGTGAAGGAGGTTTATAGTTCTGTTTATAGCAGTCCTCCCTTAATTCCTGTTCTTCCTCCACTATCCCCACAGATATTTAAGAAAAAAAGTTCTTGCAGGAAGACGCCCACAACCACCTGTACAGCAAGTCTTTTATGCATAAAAAGTCATTGTTGGCTCTCTTGTGGAAAAGTAAAATAAAGTATGCATGCATAAGCAAAGAAATAGAATTTAAAAAAGTAAATCCACAAAGCAGTCGCATAAAGAAGTATAAAAAGAAATTTTAAAGTGACTTGAAGAAATTAAAAAGAAGCTGTTTGAGGCAGAGCTGCACGTCATTGATTATATTCTCGCTTCTAAAGATCAAATCTAATCCCTTTCCTTTCCTTTCCTTTCCTTTCCTTTCCTTTCCTTTCCTTTCCTTTCCTTTCCTTTCCTTTCCTTTCCTTTCCTTTCCTTTCCTTTCCTTTCCTTTCCTTTCCTTTCCTTTCCTTTCCTTTCCTTTCCTTTCCTTTCCTTTCCTTTCCTTTCCTTTCCTATCCTTTCCTTTCCTTTCCTTTCCGTTCCTTTCCTTTCCTTTCCTTTCCTTTCCTTTCCTTTCCTTTCCTTTCCTTTCCATCTTACTTATTTGGGACTGGAGACTGATGGCATAAACAGGCCCACTGTCTTGTGCACTTAAATAGTTGAAGCATCTGTGCACAATAGTCATATAAAACCTCATATTTGTCTTCCTGACATTTCAATTTAATTTTATAGCCGTTCTTAGAGCACTAGCAGAGACAAACACATCCCTTTCACACAATTGGCCAGAGCCTCGATCTTTCAAGAGTTCAATTTTAGCTAGTTTTAAACAGTCGAGTACTCAAATTCCACAATGTGTATGCCAAGAGGCCTATCCCTGTTGGTGCAAAATACATTGGGTGTAACTATAGAGTTTTAGGTCAGATCAGGAATGCACTTTTGAAACCAAATCTCCTGATCATTGTGGAGTGACTCTCCTCACAATGTAGTCTGAAAGAGTGAGTGCTAAATGCATTTGTAAAATGCAAAGCAAAATGCAAAATGTGTGCAAGGAACAAACTTAATTTCTCAAAACTGGTAATGGATGTTCAGCCCGTGGGACCACCCTAGATTTTGTGAAATGTCCTAAAAAGCATATAGAGTTGACATACCAGGCCCTCAACACCAGCTGGGTCCTGTAGTGTGAGTTGTGCTGCAGTGCTTACTAATGCTGACATGATGTGTGAGCATCTGCTGAGCAACAGATAGTCATCAGACCAACAATCTCTAGACAATCCTTCTACCTCTTGTCTTTCTCTGAAGTGATAGATAGTCTTTTTGTATCAATTGCTTATGAGCCACTCACAGAATCACAGAATCAATGAGGTTGGAGAAGACCTCTGAGATCTTTGAGTCCAAACTTTGACCAGAAAACACTATGTCAACTAGACCGTGGCACTAAGTGCCACATCCAGACTTTATTTGAATACCTCCAGGGGTGGTGACTCCACCAACTCCTGGGCAGCCCATTCCAATGCTTGACAGTCCTTTCTATTAAAAATCCCTCCTAATATCCAGCCTGAACCTCCCCTAGTGCAGCTTAAGGCTATGTCCTCTTCTATCACTGGTTGTCTGGGAGAAGAAACTGACCCATAGCTGGCTACAACCTCCTTTAACTGGTTGTAGAGAGTGATAAGGTCTCACCTGAGCTTCCTCTTCTCCAGGCTAAGCAATCCCAGCTCCGTTAGCTGCTCCTCATAGGACTCATGCTCGAGACCATACACCAGCTCCCTTGCCCTTGTCTGGAGTCACTCCAGTACATTTCTTGAATTGAGGGTCCAGGAACTGAACACAGAACTTGACTTTTGGCCTCACCGGTGATAATTGCAAGAGGGTAATTACCTCCCTCATCCTGCTGGCCACACTACTCCTGATACAGGCCAGGATGGCATTGGACTTCCTGGCCACCTGGGTACACTCTAGCTCCTATCCTGGCTGTTGATCAGCACCCCCAGGTCCTTTTCTACCTGGCAGCTTTCCCTCCACTCTTTTCCCAAGCCTGTAGTACTGCATGGAGTTTTTGCGACACAAGTGCAGGGCCCAGCACTTGGTTTTGTTGAACCTGCTATGTTGGCCTCAGATCATCGATCCAGTCTGTCCAGATCCCTCCGTAGAGCCTTCCTACATTCCAGCAGATCTAGAACCCCACCCATCTTGGTGCCATCTGTGAATCTACTGATGATGCACCAATTCCCCTCATGCAGATCATCAGAAGAGATATTAAACAGGACTGGGCCTAATACCGAGTCTTGTGGAACACCACT
This sequence comes from Daphoenositta chrysoptera, assembly GCA_013397915.1. Classification (NCBI taxonomy): domain Eukaryota; kingdom Metazoa; phylum Chordata; class Aves; order Passeriformes; genus Daphoenositta; species Daphoenositta chrysoptera. The sequence continues at coordinate 1,119,306 of VZRO01000205.1, forward strand.
AGTGACTGGCTGCCAACTGGATGCAGCACCTTTCACCACCACTCTGGGCCTGCCCATCAGCCAGTCCTTACCCCAGTGAAGAGAGCACCTGTCCAAGCCGTGGGCTTCCAGCTTTTCCAGGAAAATGCCATGGGAGATGGTGTCAAAGGTTTTGCTGAAGTCTAGCTAGCCAACATCCACAGCCTTTCCCTTATCCACTAGGTGGGTCACCTAGTCATAAAAAGAGGTCAGCTTGGTCAGAGGACCTGGCCTTCCTAAACCCTTGCTGACTAATCCTGATCTTTTGGTTGTCCTGTAAGTGCCGTGTGATGGCACTCAAGGTGAACTGGTCCATAATCTTGCTGTAGCTGCTTGGATCCTCCTTCCAGCCCTTCTTGTGGATGACAACCCTTTGGCAAACCTCTAGTCATCTGGGACATCTCCAGTCAGCCAGCACTGATGTTAAACAATGGAAAGTGACTAGGTGAGATCTTCTGCAAGCTTGCTCAGTACCCTCAAGTGATCCCATCCAGCCCCACAGACTTAGAAGTGTCTAACTGGCACACCAGGTTGCTAACTACATTCTCCTGGAAGGGGGTTCTATTCTGCTTCCTTCCCCTGTCTACCAGCTCAGGGAGCCAGTTGCCCTGAGGATGGCATTAAGTACCTGTAGCGGGTTAGATTCAATAACCAGGTAGAAACACCAATTAATATTGTGGTTTAGTTCACTTATTTGTTTATGTGAGATATGAATTAGGAGAAAACGACAAAACAGGCTCAGAAACTTTAAAGAGGATAAAGATAGTTTATTGTTATTAGGTAGGATTAAAAGAAAATGGAACACTAAGAAAGTAAAAGGATAAAAACA
>VZRO01000205.1:1120576-1144906 GCA_013397915.1 Daphoenositta chrysoptera
GGGGACCCTGTGGAGTGGGGGGAGGCGAAGCCCCTCCCTGATTTTGGGACCTTCTCCAGTGATCTCGGCCTTGCAGCCCCCATTGTTCTTTGGCTACCTGCACTTCTGGGGGGCGGGGGGTGCTGATGCATGCCAGGGACCCCTTGCCCTGGCATTTTGGGGAGAGGAGCTCGGCCCCGGCTCCCCAGGGTGGGGCCCGGAGCTGTCCCCCTCCTTCCCCCTTTCCAGCCGCTGAATTAAAAGAGGCCGTTCCCTCGCCTCCTGCAGGTTTAAATATGCAAAATCGGAGAAGCGCCATTGGATTGAGAAACTGTCAATTAACTTCAGCTCCAACCCACAAGAGTACCTCAGTCTTGGTGACAATTTCTCTCCCTGTCCCCGTCCAATAAAGATGGAGATAATTCAGAAAGTATCAATAAGGAAACTGAGTATCACAAAGCAACTCTCTCTTTCATACATGAATACCAAAGTGCTTGTAAACTCACAAATAACTGGTAGAAAAACAGTGTAGGTCTGTATGTTGAAGTAAACTTAAAACTTGTACTTGTGGTATAAGATAAATTTGCTTCATGCTGTGTGGGCATTCCTACAGGATAAAATCCTGCAGGAATCACAGAAAGTGATTCCTGTGATTGCACTGAAATACTTATCTTAAGATGAGATTTATCTGCTGATATGACCCTGAATATATATCTACACACACATACATTTTCACTTATATAAAATTATATTATGCATTATGCACATATGAAGTTAAATGAACAGTATATTAGTGTATACTTGTTGGGGTGAATAATAAACATAGTGCTTCTCACCTGTATAGCTGGAGAACAGCCTGATGTTTACACAGGCTGTTACGTGAGTTAAAAGACATGGTGTCTTTTCCTTGTTCTGCAACCTGGACTAAGACTGGCAACTCCACTCAACAAACTGCGTAGCTGTTTTTGCCTGGTGCTGTTTCTAAGTAAGCCTGACTCCTAGCAAAGATCAGATATGTCTGACTGAATGGCAGCAACATGAGCTATATTTATTGTGGCATTGTGCCACATTAATGTCACTCAGTGGCATCCAGAATAAATAGGCTCTGTCCTGACATTTCAAGCACAGCCTCAAGGAGCAGGAGCCCATCTTCATTCACCCATACAGAAATTCCCCATTTTTTATTTCCTAACAGGGCTCTAAGTACTCTGGGAAGTGCTGTCACTTTGAGGTCTTATAGTATCACCCTGGGTTAAGAGCTCAGAAAATAACATATAATACAGGAAAGGTGTTTCTTCTCTTATAATTATTTGCATTAATTGGAAGTGCCTCTAATCTAAACAATAGGTTTTTATTACATTCAGACTGAGCCACTGAAGGAAACGAAGAACTGGTCCTACTTTTCAGAGTACATACCTGCAAAAATGAACTAGGTTCTGTTGCTGGACTTGGAAGCATAGTAAACATTGCTTGGGTGTCAAGTTTATGAAAACTGTGAAAGTCTTGTATTTAATTTTTTCTAGACACCCTATTCCTGAAGTATCACCTCAGAAGCATCCATTTTTTAAATGTCCATTTCTATCCAACAATTTTTGCATCCTGGTCCAGGCGTTACTCTTATTAATTAATATTTTCAAAAGTATTACAGACCACCTTCTCATGAGAATTTGGTATTTACTTTAAAAATTCCAATATTCAATAGGATTTTTAAAGATCTTTTTACAAACATTATTTCTGAATACAGAAGTTTTCTATTTTTGAATACAGAAGTCTAATTATAAAAATCTTCTAAGGTATTCTTCTTACAAGAAGAATTAATCAATAAACTCATATGTTTTTCTTATTTTCCCAGTAACTGCACCCTCCAATTCAATCTGCTGATATTACTTATTTTCTTTTCACCAGCTTTCCCAGGCCTCTACTTCCTCTGCGATGAGAGGCCTTTCCAAATGCATTATCTCCAAACTCCCTTGCTGACAGAGAATTATTCTTTCAGTTCCTTTGGAAGGACAATATCCCTTTGAACCATCTGCCGAGGAGATATGCTATTATAATTTTCATTCCTTTTTCTTCCTCTTTCCTCCCTCAAGGAATAAAATGTGTTTACCTTAATCAAAAACTGAATGAATAGCTATTTCTCTCAGATCTTCATCTGTGTTTTTTATGTTTTACCCATTCCAGAAGAGGAAGCTGAATGTAACTTTCTGCATCAACTAAGATAAATAATTTATTCCTGAAACATCAAGTGATCTTCTCCAGAGCACTGCTTATACTCTCCAATCTTACATTTTACCAAGAGGAAAGGTAAAAAACTCCAGGATGAACAGTGGGGACTCTAAGACATTTTTCTCAAGGTATCTTCCCATTAAAAGATTTTAAAAGCATCTATAGAAATCTCTAAGCCTAAAAGCTTGCCTCAAAATAATCTTTCCAGTGTATTTTTGAGCTATGTAACAATCCTATGTAAACATTACAGCATTAGACCACTGCTTGTTCTACTTACTTACTATCATAGGCAAATCTGTTTAGTCTCTTTGTCAAGTTATTATCCATACTTCTGGATTCGATGTTATCCTGTGGCTCTGAGCTCCGGTTTTTTTTTATTTTTATTTTTTAATTTAACACATTACTGAAATTACTGAATGTCACTAGATTCTTATAAGAATCATAAAAAAATAACAATGCCATTACTTTAGAAATCACCATGTCTGTTTAATTTTATGATTAATGTATATCTATCTATATCCATGATTCTCTTGTGACCTCATTTCTGACAGTGTTTGAGTGACACAGACCACACAATATATGTTGAATATGTTCTGGTCTTTACCTTCTTACCTTTATTTTTTTTTCCTTTATCAAACATATTCAATTCATTAAAAAAGAGCTCCAACTAAACAATAGCCATTTACTACTGCTCCTATCTGCCACAGATACGGAAAACAGACTATTCTTTTCATTTTTGGAAAACTCTTTTTTATATTTGTTGGGTGTTATCATGAGCTCTCTAAATCTTGTTCTTTAAGGTAAGAGGCACCAAAAATTTCATTCCTTTCTCATACATTACATTTTCCATACTTGTTATTGTTTTCCTTGTTTTCTTTTAGACTCTTAATTTAGACTACATAATATGACCCTGAAGTACTTAAACTTGAATTCCAGCTGATATTTTAATATTGCTAGGTAGAGAAGATGAATCATTTACATGTCTTGCAACCTTAATTCCTATTTAAACACCTGTATTTGATTGTTTTCTTCACTAAAATATGGCATAGTGAAATTCTGGTTCCCGGTAATCTCAGAGCGTTTTCTTAAGAACTGCTGTAAAATAGTTTTTCTCGCCTTGTATTTCTCCAACCTAAATGATTCTATGATTCTCTATGATTATTCTTACTTTAAAATGGCCCTTCTTAAATATCCATTTCATTTTCTTCTCAGTCAATTTCACTTACAGCTCAGGATCATTTTGAACTCTTGCCCCATGTTTCAGTTTGACAACCTCAGATGATCATGTGTGAGTCCATTTTAGATTTTGGAGGCCTCTGTTGCATATGTCTCATATTTTTCTCTTGCTGGAAATTCCTCATCGGAGTCTTCATGGACTTCATTCCATATCACTGGTTAGTCAGTTGATTTTCAGTGTACTTTTCCTACTTCTGCTGTTCAGGGGAATTATAAGATGTCAAAAGTTTAACATGCAAAGTGGTTTTATACACAGTTTATTGAATAACAGATGTAGTTCTGTTACCTTATGGAGAATAATTTGTAAAATAAGTACAATGATCAGAATCAAGCTGTAGAAGAATTAACACATCAATGCAAACCCAAAATATTTCCATACTGCACAGTTTCATCTCAATAAGTTTTATGCCACACCTCCAATTTGGAATGCAGACAGATGCATTCTGTTACTGAAAAGCCTTTTGTGCACCTGTCCTCATCTGGGTTCCTGGTTTATTGTGAAAGTCTACAATGCCTTTTGTTAATGAAGAATGTTGACACATATTTTATAGATATGATAGTGGGAAGTTATTTAAATTGCTCATGCAATTGTCAGTTTGGGTCTCACAATATAAAAATCTATCATTTCATACATTTCTACTTGTTTTTACCTTATTGTGAGTTTAATCTGGAATTCACTGAAATCATGAGCTTCATTTAACAAAATTTCCTCTGCACTTCAGGGCTTTGTGGTGAGGCTGCAAATCTGATGGTTGCTTGTTCTGGTTTTGTTGAACCAGTTTTGGTTTAGTTTGCTGAACCGTAGATGGACTCCAAGGAAGGGAACTGTCTTAACAGCAAAGATGTGGCCTTCACCATTAAGCATTACACTGCTCTGTGGCAATTTAGTCATTATTCAATCCATCATGTGCTATTTTTGGTATGTTGGCAGACGTGGACATTGATGAAACTCCAAATGACAGCCAGTCATTTCAACTGAGCTCAGGGTATTTGCTGTTTTAATTGGAAAGTAGTACTGGCAATGAAACACTAGGCTAAATCAAAATATTAATTATTGTGCATTTTTTATTGTTTAATTAGGCAAGAACTTTAAAGTTAGTTTAAAGTTAGTGTAACATTTTAGCATGCAAAAACAATTTAGCACAAAACTGCTCATGACTTGAGGATTGTGAGTGTCATTTTTATATGTGTGTATGTGTATATATATGTCAAGTGTGCATAAATGAGGGCAATCTTTTCAACTAGAAAAAAAGATACATTAAGGAAGCAGTAGAAGGAAACTTTTTTCATAAGGTGAATATAATAGATTTTAGAAAATTCCTTACTACAGATGCCTGAATGATTTAGCATTCTTTCTTGCAGTAGGACCTCATTACTCCAAATTTGAACTAGATATAGGAAGAGATAAGGTTTTTTTTGCCAATAGGTGTAAAACCACTAAAAGTCCAGAGTCCAGGGAGGGAACTCACCTCTCATAGTTTTAAATGTCTAAAACTGATCATCAACATGCATTACAATTGCCTTGTACTCACTGTACCATCAGCAGAGGAACATGAAATCTTCAGGAACACAGTTTGTCTCAGCTTCAAATCTAAAATCTCAATTCAGGTCAACTCCCTTTTCTTCTCCACTGACTATAAGGAAACCTGCTATGATCAGCTCAGATTGAAACATTTAAATCTTACAAGCCTAAACTAAGGGCGAAATGCTCCAAATTTTGACAAATAGACATTTTGAAGATACTGCTCATTTGTTTAAGTCAGAGACAAACCAGTAATCATGACAAAGGCTTTGATTAATATTGATCTTGTAAGGTTTTTTGAGCAAGAACTTGACCATAAGCATGCAAACAGGCCCAGCAACCTCACTTGTAACATAAATTTAATGGAATGGCTTAGATAATCAAGTTTGGGATTAAGTACATGAGAACAAGGGATCATATCATCTTGTCTGTCTGTCAAATTTCATACATTATATGGATTTTGTACACTAAACTTGATAGGCATTGTCACCTAAGCCTATTTAAATTAGTTTTGTAGACTTTTGTCATTTCAGTTCTGAAAGATACTGGAAAAAGAAGTGGTGATTTGTTTGTAAGGTATTTGTAACTCCAAAGGAGGTAGAATACAGTGAATTTCCACACCAACCACTTGTCACAAGGTTTGCCAATCTTCCATTGCTTAATTAAGCTAAGCATTTTTAATAGCTGTGAAACAGACTAAACATCAAACTGTTCTAATCCAAAAGCTGCACCTCTGAAGTTCGTTCATTTTTTTGCCTTAAAATTTAATTGAACTGACTTTCCTCGAGTTAGCACTTGATAAAATTTTGATTAAATATTTTTAATTGTGATATAAATGATGTTTTCTCTTTAAATAAGGAGTGTGTATTATTTTGTGACTAGTGACCTTAAGAACTGTACTGGAGACAAATTTAACAGTGAAATATAATCAGCTTATCTCAAAGAAATATGATGCCATATTATTAATGCTAAGCTGTTAACAAGATTTTCCTAATGTTAGAAACTGCTAACTGGAATTTATAACACATACCAAAAAATATGTAAGATGTCTATGGATGTAATATTCTGTACTGCTGTTATACAACTCCGACACTTTCAAAACACTTTCATTCATACATACTGGTCACTATAAATGCATGTCAACTTGATCTTTCTTTGATGACACAGAACCGTAAAGAAAGGTCATTATACATATTGCAGTCATAAAAATCACAAATAGTACTGTAAAAGGCCTCTTGTAGAGCACAAGAAATAAAAAAGCTTGAGCCTGTGGTGTAATGTGGCTGAGGAGAGAGAATCTATTGTTTCCAGTGGTGGTAAATCAGCTGGCATTCCCTAAGGATTTTAGTCTACACCCACAAATATCCCTCTGCAAAAACAAGCCGATTTCCTTTCCAATCCCACATGCTGCTCACCCTGATGTCAGAGCTGTGAGGATATTATTGACCAGGAAAATAGTAAAAGTAAATGCTATTAAGAGCTTCTTTTCTTACAGTTAAATTGATTTTATAGTTAAAATAAACCTGAGCTTCCTTTGGAAAACACACATAACTACTTCATGCGTAACAATTCAGCAGTTTACAGCTAACCATCTTGTTCTCAACTCAATAAGCCAGCAAGTGAAAGTATTGTCTTTGTACAGAGATATGTTCCTCAAAATGTATCTTCTCCTTTTTCTTTTTCTTCTCTCCTGGGAAAAAGGTTTTGGAATTTAATAACATTTTGTTTCACGTTTATCACAACACCGTGGCTTAGATTACTTTTCTTATTGACTTGCTGTTCGGAATTTCTGAAAATTTTAATTAGAGTGGGACAGAAATGACAATTTTCTTGAAAGTTTCTGATAAGCCTAAAAACTGGGATGCAAAAGACTGGCGGCAGCAAAAAACTTCAAATATACCTCAGAATTCTAAAACATACACACATTTTTCTGTTAACATCCATTGTTAGACATTTCAAGAAGGAAACCATGAAATAAATTGAGTAAAAATAGCAGTTAGAAAGTCACAGAACCAGTCAGAAGAGGTACTAACATACAAAATGCAGACTTTTTTCCTTGTTATAATTGTTTCACAGATGATTTTTAACTTTAGAACTATTGATGACATATTTTTAATGTCTTTCATGTATTCTTTCATCTATTTCACCTAAACATATGGACTGATATACCTCCTTGTACAGGGTATAACCATGGCTTTTCAACATTGATTAGAATAAACAGTTTTTACCTAGTTTTTTATCAAAGAAAAATTCTCATTACATGCAGATCTCTGAGGCTGAGTAATTCTGGTTTATGAAAAAAATAAAAAGCACATTTTTGTCATTGTTCAGCAAACCCAGGCTACGAGAGCAATTTTATGGAGATATTTTCTTCTTTGCTGAGTCCATCTAGGTTTGTTCTAGTTAGTTATATAAAAAATTACAGCCTTACCTTTTTTTGGAGTATACACTATAAATTGAAATACTGTGACTACGTTATTGTGTTCATGATCAAAACAGTCAATCACATTTAACATTTTCTAATGTATTTTCATGCAGTTTTACTAAGAGTACAATTTCATATATTATATGGGAAATCTAAGATGAAAAGCACTACATAAGAGGAAGTACATCTTTTATCTTACTGTTTAGAGAGTCAAAGCTTCATCTCTGCATAAATAGAAGACAGCTTGGGTTCCATGAAAGAGTCCTGAATAGGAATGTAATCCTTTTTCACCCAGAAAAGGAAAATCCTAGCACTAATATAACACTGAACCAACCATCAATAATTCCTGATGATAACTGCATTTACATTATTATCTAATTTACCCCTTGAACTGTCTTTGTAACATTTAAAAGTCACCGTTCTCTCCCATATATATTCTGCTATATGGTAGCAATTAAATGGAAAACTGTAGCACCTGTGCATGCTGGTTTATTTCACTTCACAGTTTCCAGATGACATGGAACAGGTGATGCAGCGACACAGCAAGTCTCATTTACAACAGGGAAACACTTCAGTAGGCATAGCAGTGCCTCTCATCTCACTGCAGCTAGATCTCCACGAAAAAGAAGAAAAGGACCCCACAACGTTTTGAAGTTTACAACAAACTTACAAAAGTGTACCACAGACAACCAAAAAAAAACAGTCTCCCCTTCCTTTAAAGAAATGTAGAGGCAAAGAGAAAGTTCCTGCCTCTCTGCCCGCCCTGAGAGATAGTCACAGCAATTGGCCAGCAATTCCAAACCCTATTATCATCTCTTCTCTCCTTGCTGGAAAGACACAGATATGCATCTCTTTTCTTATATATGTCCACTAAAGACTGTTAGTTACGGTATTTATTTTTCTTAGTGTTAGATTGTTCAGCACACAATTTTGCTTTGTTCTATGCTTCGACTAAGGAAGTCCAGGCCTTATTTATTATGAAAACAATGGCAATACTGTCATCAGGTGTGTTAGTACTGTACAGTGGAATGTGTTGACTCTCAAACCAGTTAAGATCCAGAAGTCTCTAAAAACTATTTAAATTAGCTTTTACCAATCCATCTGTCTATACATACATTCATCCACAATATATACAAAAGCACATTATTGAATCTGGAGGCACCCATTCCCAAAAGCTCTGGTTTTACCACTAGAGGGCCGGTAGATACTAGATTTCTTTAACTTTCCCATTATATAGCTAATGCAGGAAGAATCTGGAGCAGGAGCAAATATTATTTCTGGCAGTTTGTTGCTGCTTTGTTTTGCTTGTTTGCCACTGGACACTGCTCACAGAATCTAATTGCTTGAGTTGTTATGAAGCAAAGATTTGAAGTGCACAATTCTCGTGATGGGATCAGAACTGCATAAGTAAATATATTAACTACCAGGTTTATTCAGCTTATTACATATAAACACTCTCCATACACACCAATATGTTGAAGGTGATACTTACATGAATGACTGCACATGTGCACGTGCACTTGAACTTGAGCTGCAATTTGCCTGAGACCTTGCATCAAGTTTTCAGAAATGATTGCTAGCTAGGGTTCATCAACAATCTTCCTTGCCATTTCTATGTTGTAAAATTATTTGAAAATATTGCTTTAGGATATTTATATATTTTTACTTTTAGGTAGGACTGCTTTGCAACAATTTGGATAGAATAAATTAAAACTCTTGATCAGGGCCATTAAAAATTTATTCAATGCAGAAAGATCTGATGGAGCTTCATGAATCTACCTCAGCAATATCTGTTGGAATGATTTTCAAGTACTGGCTAAAGTGCATTCCTGTGTATTTCCATTTAAGCCATCTGCCAATCTTAATACTTATTCCTGAGGGAGGAAATCTTCCAGTGCTGTTTTTCATTTGATTTGCAAGGACATCCTGTTTAGGTACTTATCAAAAGAACAGAAAAATAGATGCCAAATTCCACAAGTCTTGGTTTAGAAAACTTAATGGGTAAGAGTAAAGTAACAAGCTATATTTAAAATAAGCTGCAGCATTGTTCCTTTATATTTGAAAAATATATGCTGCTGTTTCCAGGCCAGATATATTTATGCATGTCTCCACAGTAACTGCTCTGTTTCCTAAACATTAAAGGATTTTGCTAAGAGTTGCTAAACTCCACTGGTTTGAAGATTAAGGACGAAATCCAAAAGAATGACTAAACAAGTGAGCTATGCAAGGAGAAATCATGACTGACTTAGGGCATCATTTAGCTCAAGTTGCTTAAACAGTCATTGACCACAGGGTTCAAAGCAGGAGTGTTTACGTACTCAGATGACTAAAGTTCTGCTACTGTACTTGTTTAGAGATGCTGCCATTGTGTCTGAGCCAAGGTCTTGGTGCTTATCTCATGCTTCGGGCTGTTTGGATCAAGCCAAACACTGTGCCTAACTCTCACAAAATGCATATGTTGGAGGGAAAGGTGGAGGGAGGAGAGAGGAAGAGACCACACTTAAAGCACCCTCACAACACTGAGTACAACACAACCACACAGCTATCCCATGGACTGCCATTTCCAAAAAGTGCTGGAGAGAAGCTGTAGGTGTGCCCTGGACTATTAGTGTTCATTTCTTCTTCCAAAAAGAGTGCCTAACAGCCTGTGTGCAAAGCTGGGACTGCAGTGGGAAGATTCTTGCATTAAATGTTGGGCTATTCTGCAAAACTAGGTCAGTGAGAAGTACAGGAGAGCCTGTGCATTGCCCAGTAGCTAATACAGCTGCACTCCCTGGCAGGAGAAGGGGTTCTTTAAGTTCCATTTCCTGATTCAAAGACCTTATACTTTCTACATTAATGAGTCATTGGACAAAATGCCCTAAATTTAATGGCAAGAATTAGAATTCAGGGAGAAAAGGAAGAAACAGACAAGCAGGGACCTGTCTCAGTGAAAAGTGCTGTTTTCTTTGCACCTAATCTGTCAGGAAGCTGAATTCCTAGAGTTCCCACTGGCTTCACAGTACAAAATTCCCATCCTAGGAAAAGTTGCAACCAACTACTGTCGAGGTTTTGTGATCAATACGATTAGGTGACTCTGCCAGCTATGTTCACTTCCAGGACCTCTTTTCACCAGTAAAGCTCTTATTGACGCTGAGGGTAGAACTGATTTCCCTACAAGGTAAACTGATCTATCTTAGCTATTCAATGCAGTGGTCCTTTATAGGTAAAGAAGAGGGGTTTGAGAAACAATCCAAACTTAGATACCTAAACTAAGTTCAATAATTTTGAATAACCATAAAGGGGTCAGTTTCCTTCTGTTGAATAGAAAGGAGTTAAAGTAGCCACTGAGAGGAAAAGTTCTATGATATGGATACCCTAAATCAAGTGAGCAATAGTGCCTACAATTTCACTGGGATGTTTGCTTGAATAGAAGTAGCCAGTCTCAATCTCAGACCTTCATTTTAGTTAAATAGCAAAACAATCAGTGAAGTTCTGAACAAAACATTATTTTCTAATAAAATATTTCGTAATGTAAAAAGAACCTTAAGAAAAAATCCTGAATTTTTTATTCATAGCAAATAAAACTCAATTGAAGGCACAGATATAAATTTGGAATCTTTTCCTGCTAACAGGAAGAAAAAAATATTGATTAAAGGTGACCTGATTTACTGTAATTAGTAAGCCGTGGATATCTACTGCTTTGAAAAAACAGACAGCATAAATGTTAATGTGAATCTATGACTAGGAGCTTTCAAGTTCACTGTTGAAAAAGGGAACAATAAAGTCTATTCCCAGGTATCCAGCCAATATTAGCATCTGAAGTTACCTTTGCATGGTTCTGTGACGCCTCTGTACAGAGGCAGGGTGGAAAAGCTTTTTCAGTATTAGATTATCTAGTCCCGCGTCAGTCTTGGCCTACATGTGCTTTTCTGGTGCCGTTCTGCTCCTATGTATGCAGCTAGCATAATGCTGGGCTTTGCTTCCTGCTGGAATTATTAACCCTGTGTACTTCTCCTTCTTGTCTCCAGATCCAAAGCAATAAAACGTTGAGCTGCTGGCCAAGAGCCCATGTGTGGCTAAAGAGAAGTTAGTGGGGCTTGCCTATGAATGGAAACAAGACTGTTTGAAACCTGAAAAAGAATGCATTTGTAAAATTGCAGTGGAACATGTTTCTTTCTACAAGTGTATACAATACATAGAAACCATTAGTAAAACAGCCAAAAAAACTGTTTAAAAAAAGCAAAAACCACAAAAAAAGCAAAAACCCTCAAAAAACCCAAACAAAACCCAAGTTAGGGGATTGACATGGAGGGAGAATCAAAAAACTGAACACTGTTAAAGTTGTGACTCAGATAGAATGACTGCCAGGAAATTGAGAGTTAAGGATGACATTCCATCACAAGCTTATGCTGTTGTTTCTGTCTCTGAGTTCTCACAGACACCAGAGAAAAAATTTATAATCTACATTGTCTTGGGATTGTTCACTGGAGTTCCTAATGCAACCATTTAAATGTGGCTTTCCTCTGTATGACCATACTCCATTCGTGAACTCCAGGCTTATAGTGACCCATTTTGAAATGCTGCATTAGCTGCAGGAAGAACTAGTTTGTCACCATAACTGATCACGAGCCACAGAACAGCTCCTCAGTCACATCTTGCAGCCTGAAACTAACATTTTTATATTTTCTAACGTTGCTATTTTTTCATGTTCATTTTTAAAAAGGGAGATTGACTGCAGTAGTATTTTACTAAGAAATTCTATCTGATCTGGCACTGTTAACTCAGTCAGGAGAGACATCTCCCAAAAAAGCAGTGCTCGTTTGCTCAAACGCCTAAGCTATCACAAAGATATTTTAAAAATTACTGATTGCAGTTCAACAAGAGAGTATGTCTGGCAGGGGTATCAGTTCATAGTCATGAAAGACCAAGACATCCATCTAGTCTATCACTTGATGCTTTGGAGGCAGAATAACTGGTTTATCTATCCTTTGACAAGGAAACAAATCAGCTCAGTGTTAGAGCCAAATGAGTTTTGGCTTAGCAGTTTATAGGAATATTGCAGAAATTTACTTTTGAGAGTAGATACATAGGAAATGAAGGTCAGAATGGATTAAATCCAAGACAACTCTAGTAAAAAATCACTGCAATCATCTCGGGGAAACCAGGAACAAAATATCAATATTCCACATTTCACTTATGTTAACATCAACTTCCTTTTCTTTTTTTTCTTTCTTTCTTTTGAACCTCTTTCTCATTCCATTAAGACTACTAAAATTCAAAGAATTAATTTACAACCGAGCTGGCATTCCTGCGCACCCTGAGGTTCGTTGCTCTCAATCGGCTCTTTATGGCTCTCGGGGGAGGGCGGATGTTTGCAGTTGCTGGCAGCTGTTGCTGGAGGCCCGAACAGCTGATGGGCTGGCAGCCGGCACCGGGCGGGAGCAGCCCGGAGCCTGGGAAAGAGCCCGGCGCTGAACGCGCTCCGCTCCCGCCGGGAATCAGCTCAGCACACGCAAGAGTACAGAACGAGCCCGGGAGATAGGCCACCTGACCCGCTTTACAAAAGTCATCAGAAATTAGAAATGGTAATTCTTTCACCAGAAATGGAAAGAATATTGTGAATGGAACTGGCCGGCTTCTCCTTTGAGCATTTATTGAAACAAATGGTTATTGTGGTACTTCACTTTCTACATTGAAATAGTAGATTTTAAAAATTGTTTAAAAATAAATTTATATGTGCTTGTCTCTGGAATTTGTGGGTGCTACAAATTTTCGGGCATAACTGTTAGTACCAGTAAATCATCTGGTTTTATTTTTTTATTTGTTTGGTTCTTTTTCCGTTTTTGTTTGTTTGTTTGTTTGTTTTGATTTGTTTTGTTTTGTTTTTTGAAGGGGGATTCACCTTTCAAGTAGTTAACCCCCATTTCTTCAGGATCTGATCAAAAAAACCAAAAAAAACAACCAAGCTAAAAAAATGTTATTTGTAAAAATAGAATTTATGCTCCATTTTTTTAAATTTCATTCACCATATAGATGGGATCAGACCCAAAGCCAGATGAGATCAAATGAAGTCCTCCGTGTCCTAAGGGGATCTGCTGTAATATTCAAGAAGTATCTGTATGCATGGGGGCGGGTGTGTGTGTATGTGTGTGTAAGAACATACCACATCCTTTTCCATATCCTGCATTTAGACTGAGCTTCTTTCAGGATCATGAAGTTCTCGGAAATTCTGATCTAAGCATGGCAATAAAACATTGTCTCATCCAGCTATGACACTATCTGCCTCAATGCTCTGGCAATGTTTTCATGAGTTTCTTCAAAAATGAAGAAAATTATTATCTACTTCACAGATGTTTTTTGGGAAAAATAAAAGTTATGTTTGCAAAATACTTAGGAAAAAAAAAAACAACAACATAACTACAAGTCCAGTGCCACAGTTCTTATTAGAAATTTGCATTTTTAACCAATTTGGATTTCATCAGTCACAATATTAAAGTCTTGGCACATGCATCCTCTAGAGTCAGTATTCTACCTGTATTTGGATTTGAGAATTGCTACCTGTGGTGCATGTTATCCCTAATATCTGGACCTGGAGAAACGACAAGTTTTTATTTGGAGTGAAAACCTGCAAAAATAATTTTAGCAGATTTAAGAACCCACAGAGAACATGGATGAGCATTGTCCTCTTCTCTTTTATCTTACTGTATTTTCAATTAAGAGTAACATTTGATGTTGGGGGCACCCCTTCAGAGAATAAAATAAAAACCTAGGAGAGGAAACAGAGGTTAGAAGAAAAGGCATTAGAAGGAAATCACAGGAAAGAGCAAGGATATATGTTGTAATTAATTTTTACTATTTACTTCCCCTGGGAATCTGCAACTTACAAGGGAAAAACTGTTGACTTCATCTGTGTTTGGAAGTCAGCTACACACCTGGGGTAGAAGAATACATAGGAAACAGTAAATTTTAAAAAGAGATGTCTGAAATACTACTTTCATAAAGAGGTTTTGGGGATGGGGAGCACTCATTTTTCTAGTCGTTTCTGTTCCTTTCCAGTCAAAACCAGCTGAGAGGAGCAAGCGAAACTCAGGACAACTGTGTAAGTGAACAAGTGAGTCTGTATCTGATCTCTCTAAGATTAATTCTTGAGGCTGAGATTACTGCTTCTAGATGGGAAAGGGGAGGGGGGCACATGGCAAACAGAGAGATGGGGACAGACAAGGGGACAAGGGATACGAGATGGAAAGAGAAAAGTGGAACACGGTGTATTTTGCTAGTGACTAGTATTCTTTTTCATCAATTACTGAACATTACCAGCATACTGAACTGTTGAAAAAAAAAAAAAAACAAAAACACAGCTCCAAAGAGATTTATCATCTTGGAGTATCAAAAGCTGATGTAACTTCATGCTATGACTCTAAAGCCAGTCTAAAAGATACAGCCATTCATACTTACAAAAAACCATGAGGGGAAAAAAAGGTGACAAGAGAAATTAGCTTCTTTTCTATTCATTGCCTCAGTGCAGGAGAGCTACAAGACAAAATGCCTGTGATTTAACTTGCCCACAGTTTAACTAGACTACTTGGGAAAAAATTTGATAGTAAAGACTATACTGTTCCTGCAAGGTCTCTGCTTTCAGAATAGCTTCCATAGTCATCCCAGAAGTGTCACAGCGATCTTGTGACCTTTTCTGAAGGTAAAAGAAGGAAATGAAGAAGAGTTTGAGTGTTTTCTAAACCAGAAATTGGACACACAGTTAATTGAATGCAACTTCAAGTACCTGAAGCAGGATGATATATGTGTACTAATCATACTGTCTCCAGTGGTGGCTTGTGTGAACTAATTTATCTTACCCGGAGGCAAGAATGCTATCTATGATAACTTCCCATTTTACTCATTTCTCTCAAGTGGATCCTAGTACAGGTGTAGGCATATGCACCAGAGACGCCTTAAGTTAAGTGAATGAAGTCCTGAACCCCACCCAACATCTTTCCTGTCACTCTTCCAGAGAGTTATTCCATGACCTTCACTACAGCTTCAGATCAACAGTGACCAAAACCCTCCATTACATGAGCTATGCCAAATTACAAGAGCTTTACAATTCACTCCACCCATCCTGTTTACATGCCTCAGTATGGAAAGTAATGAAAAATATCATCATGAGGATAATGTGACAGGAAAGGGAAGAAATACTTGCTAATCCTTCTCAGTCCTGAAGGGCATGTGCCCACATCAGTGCTTGGGCTGGGGAGACATCGTTTCTAATTTTTCATTCAATTGCTCACAGACGCAATTCCTCTGCCAGGAGGAAGAGTTCATAAAAAAAGAGATTTCTGCTATTTCATTCCAACTCAGCCAACTATTCCAAAAATCCTGCTCCTTATCTAGTGTCAGAGCAGGCTGAGTACTCACATGAAAGGTAGAGAGGAAATGTTAAATATGCTTATGGTTTATTATAACAAAATATTAAATATGACAAGGTAGATTATTCCACCGGTCAACTTATAGAACCCTCCCGCATCTAAGGCAAATGTGGGGCATTGCAAGAAAGGATTTTTAAATGATAAATGAGTCTCAGGAAAAACACACATGCTATCTGGTTAAAAAAAAAATAGGAAGTTTTTATGGGTTTTTTGTTGAAAATTTCAGCACTTGCAGGTATTATGGTTTTTTTACTCTTATATTGATAAAACAGACTTCTTACCCCCCTAATTGATTAATATTTGTCTCTCCATAGCATATGTTTCAAATCAGATATTCTTCCACTGTACCCTTTAAAATGTCCTTTTAAACTGAAGCAAGAAACAGAGTCCTTAAACGAATGCCACAAAACTACTGACCAGTATTAATATAAATCAGAGCACAGCAAGGACAACGCTGATTGCTAGGAAGAGCACTGATTCATCTGTGTGTATATGTACGGGTGTGTGTACACAAAAGTATGGAAAGAATTTATTCAGTGAAGGATCGATAGCCATTTATAATGGCCTTCCTGTCAAATTCCTTGAGAATTTTACTCATTGAATGTGTGAATTGTGTTAATGGAGGTGAGATATTTGGACTGTTTAGAAATGTTTATATAGTAGGTGTTTTTCCGAAAGAGATATCAAATATTAAATAGAACTAAACAAGTAAATTTTAAAGGAATCCTCTATAATAAGTGATACTCTTTCTACAGTGTACCAAAAAAGAGCAAGGGAACATATTGATTAAAATAAGCTTAGTATCTGCTATATATATTTTTGTAATTTTTTTTTTAAATTAAATTTTAAGCCCTTGACAAATTTGCAGTAAATTCTATATGGATTATTTTTTTTTTTGCAATTGCCTAGAACCTGTACAAGTTGCCTGAATGAATCTGTAATGAGGAGACTTAGATACATGCAAAATAAAGTAATAAAAATCCATCTCAGCAGTAGAATAAATATAGAAGAGCATAAAAATTAAAACATAAAAATTAAAACAACCAAACAAAACAAAACAACAGGAGTTTGTTTAAAGATAGGGTCTTTGGATATCACGATGGAATTTAAATTTCCATTTCTGGTTCCCAACTCCTAATATTTTGGTTCCAGGCTATAAGTACCTTTTGAAGAGTGAAAATCCATTATATGCATTAAAAGATATCAAGAGGATATTAACTATCAAGAAGTAAACTATCAAGAAGTAAACTATCAAGAGGATAGTTTATGAAGTTATAGCAAAAGTGTCTCAAACCTAACCTTAACTATGACTCAACAGTTAACTTCACTTTGCCTAGAGACCAAGCCTCTCCTAGATATGAAAACTACTGCTGTGGGCCACTTAGCTATACCAAATAGCCACAGTTTAAGGTGATAAAGCAGGAATTCATCATTACTGCTGAAATTTTCAATAGAATCAGCCTCAAGGAACTCTAAAAAGAATCAGCTTCTCTCATAGGTGGAACAAGTAATTCAATTTACAGTTAATTTTGCCTGCTTTAACCATTATAAGTCTCCTGCCTCAGTTATTTCATTCGCTACAAGATTTTTATCATTTGAGCTCCAATTTTCTAAAATTGATTTTCCCTGGGGTTGATTAAGCTAAGAAAATTTCAACAATAATGGTTCTCTTCAGGTTTTTAACACTTATCTTTACAAGTTCGGTATTTTTTTGTACAGAATACACTATATACATAAAACTACCAACATAATAATGCTCAGTCTCTACCACTATGAGTTTGGCCTTTTAATCATTTGAGTTGGAACAAAAAAAATGCATCTGCACTGTCAGTTCTTAAACCAATGACTTAATATAAATAATTAAATAGGGATAAAAAAATGAGCGTTAACCTAATCTTTATATCATGCTATATGTTATTATAAAGTGTGGTTTGCACTGCTCTGCAGTGCTTTTAGACATTGTAAATATTTTTTTCTTAAAAGCTGAGTTTCTAGGAAAGGTATTTAATCAGAAATCTCATTGATCCATTCTAATGTTAGCAGATTTCCTGCTTCTATTAATTCTTCCCAGAATAATATGTATGGTACAAAAAGGTAAGCACTGAAATGAGTTCTCTGTGCAAGTCTCCCCAAGTGCACTGGCTCTCTCAATTTTAATTAATACAAAGAAAACCGTTGAAAGTAATTTTATTAGGAAGACTGAAAAGTGTCTCTAAGTAGAAATTGAAATGTGAGGAGTGGATCAAATAGAGTTCTGTGGCAAAAGGACTTCTATTGGAATTTTTTTCAATTACATTGAAAAATGTAAATTTGGATAAAAATAAAGAAAACAAAACCACAGACTATATAGGCTATCTGATTTTATCTCGCTAGTAAAAAAGAAATACTTTTTTGGGAAGATAGTTACAATATTTACATTCAATACTGGAATTGCATTTAATTATAACTTTTATATAATACTACTTTAATTTAAAACTTCATTGCCTTGTATTTAACATTTTATGTAAAACCTCTAAATGTCAAATATTTTTGAACTTTATTTTAGGTGACATATTCTGAAATATTAAAATTCCATTCTTCAAGAACTGATTATACATGAAACTTTAAAGATTGACATCAAAGCTTAAGTGATTTCAGAATATTCTTATTTCCAGTAGCTAGAAATTCTGGTCTCCAGACAACAGTGTGAAAAACTGCCCAGTTAAATGGTGTACTACTGAATGCTAACAACTAATTTCTAGATGCCTAAATTTAGGTGACTGTAAAACAATGATGCCTTGAAACATTGTTTTCAGAAACTTAAACTGATCTGAAAATGGAAATTCTTTGGGTTGGGAGAATCTCCAAAACACTTATATATTTAGTTCTCATCATTTCATCATGTCCATTTAAAAACTGTATTACTCTTAATTTTAAACCATATGTATAGCTATAGAGACATATATAAGATCTATTAGTTTTTACAGATACGACTAGGTTTTTTATCTTCCTACTCTTTAAAACAAATTGGATATACACTTAAGTATATCCATTTCAAAAATAAGATTTTTTTTTTTATCTGTGTGAAACCAAAATGAAATGAAAGCTAGGATTTGTTATTTCTAAGTAGATAGTAAAATAAACCACTTTCAAATACTTTTGGGGCTGGGACACAGCTAACTAAAATGTCTGGTATAAAAGAGGGGAGGAAATCCATTGGTTCATTTCCCACCGATTTGAAAACCATCAGCTGGTTGATAGTCAGCCCTGTTTAAAAAATAGCTGACATGAAACAGCATTATGGCCTCTGAAAATGTTTTTACACTGTTCACAACTGTAAGCACAATCTCCCTCTCAACATGTAAGCCTTCATGCAGAACAAAGCTGCTGTGGCTGCTGCCTTTATACAATTCAAAAGTCTGATGTGGCAGACTTGGCATAAGCCTATCTCTTATTAACATCAAAGGCTCTCAAATAAAACACCGTTGGTGTTGTTTGGGATTTTCGTGAGCAGTGCATATAAATACACATCTCTTACACTGTCATAGTTGTATTATCCTTCAACATTAATGATGACTCTGGGACACAGAACCTTGATTCAGAGCTGGGTTTTGAATCTCCCATATTCAACCCACAGATTTTGAAAAATGGGTTGGTGCCCAGTGTTTTATTTAGAACCATTTAAAAAAAGAAAAGAAACGTAAGATTTGCAACTGGGTTTTGCAGTCTGTTCTAACATCTTCCATATGTGACTGCCTCTCTCTCCCCCTCTGCTATTGCCTTCCAGGCTGCATGTCTGACTGTGACACATCTATTTTCTCAGCTATAGATGTGCATCCATTCAAACATTCTGAGTGAAACCATTACTTGGAGGGAAATCACTTTGAATGGACTTTTAGGCTTTCAATTGCATACAGTTAAGATATTTTAAGTGAAAAATTCAGATGTGTTTACTTGCTTTGAACCTGCTTTTAAATCTGTCAAAAACTCATATGTTTTTAATATTAATCTCATTTCTGCTGTTTGAGTAAATGAAACAACTGACTGTAGTTCAGAATTTCCTGAAGATGTGGTAATATTGAAGCTTGCCCTGAGAAGTACATGCCCTAAAAATTATAAATCAGCATATGAAAACTGGGGAAATGTTTTGGAAAAAAAGTGAGCCAACATAATAAATGGATTCTTTGGTTAAAATTTATTTGATTTTAATTTCTATCTCTTTTTCCCATTTTTAATTTCCTTAGGAAAATTAGGACAGATGAGATGGCGTTAACTTAGCAGGTTATCAGCTCACTACAATTCATGGAAGTTTCCCACTCTGGCAATGATTTTATGCTAGTAAGTCATTCCAGAACTAACCATTTTTTTTGCTGTTGTCCTAGTGAATGCAGATTGTTGATAGCACATAGTTGTTGCCAACAGAAATCACAGTCAATATAAGTAGAAACAAATTAAACATGTATGTACAGTAAAAAAAAGAATACAGAATAACCATCACAGAAGTGAAAACAGACACAAGGCCTTGAAGAGTCCTTTCTCACCTCCAGCTGAGTAAGGCAGGTGGTTTGATTTTAATGATGACGTTTTTCTCCTGTGTGATGAACAGCTTTTGGCTAAATTTTACTATGTTATACTGTATATATGCCAGTAAAAATTTCTGACACGTTCTACTGGGGCAAGTATATCAAGTAACCTCGTGTATATATATGAGCTCTTATAATTCTAGGTATTTTTTCACCATGACATTGTCATTAGATTTCAATCAACACTGTGTATTTATCATGAAATTGTGAATTAGTTTTTAAAAAGTTGATTTATCCAGCATTTTAAGTATTTTATCTTTTCATAGTGATTTTCATTTAAAGTTAATATAACGAAAACTTAAACAAACACCAAGTCTGCAGTTATAAAGAGTTTCATGCAGAAATACTTTGTAAATACTGCTTGCGATATTTACCTTAAACACACTCTTGATTCTCCTAATTTCCACCAGAATTTGGGAGTGTTCGCCATGGAGATAACCTTAAAACATTGTATATGAGTGACAGATGAAAAAAGTTGTATGTAAATGGCTCATTCTTAAATATATATGATGCTGGCATTCCCATGTGTATGCAAAAGTAAATATGCTGACTTTCTCAATTTATATTTTTTTCAAAATCAATAATTGCTGATTTTGAGAGAAAAGTTTGCAAGTATTCTTTTTGACAAAAAGTAATTTCTTTGAAATACTTCTAAATATGTATGCAGCTTTTGTCATAATTCTATTTCATTGTTTAATAATTGAGAGCAATATGTAGTGATGAGAAGAAGCTTAATTAATAAGTCAATGATGCAGTTGAATAAACTGACAGAGGTATTCTAGCAAACAAACATATTTAACTAAAAAACTGAGCATCCACAAAATATCTTTAAAGACTTCTTAATATTTTTACTTAGATATTAAATAACCTTTTCTACAAAGT
The DNA here is from genome assembly GCA_013397915.1 of Daphoenositta chrysoptera. Classification (NCBI taxonomy): domain Eukaryota; kingdom Metazoa; phylum Chordata; class Aves; order Passeriformes; genus Daphoenositta; species Daphoenositta chrysoptera. The sequence continues at coordinate 1,141,814 of VZRO01000205.1, forward strand.
TTTCTCATTGGTGTTATAAGGTGTAATTATACCCTGTCTCTTCCTAATATTCAAGCCCACCACAGGTCTCAGTTCCTTCAGTAATTTTAACATGTAAAGCAATCAGCACTGTCCCAGATTGCTAAAATGATACAGGATGGCATAGATACTACCAAGATGCAGACACTGGCATTGTAATTGTTGTTTTGTTGTAACTCAGCTGGTGCTTGTAAGGTCAGAATTGCCACAGACATATTTGATGATGATTATTTGTCATAGACTAATGAGATACTGCATGTTATTTCCTGCCAAAATAGAGAATATTTCTGAATTCAATACAAGCTTTGACTTGAATTATTCAAAACTACATATTGTAATAATTATAAACTAGGAGTATTGCTGCTACAACTCAATTCCCAAATCAAATAAAAAACATTGAAGCAGCATAGAAGATTCTGAGAAACAAATATGGTAATGCAATGTCTTTGTAAAGCATCAGAACTGGATGATGATAGCTCCATTTATGACTGTTGCTAAACTGTACGTCTATTCCAACTAGAGTTTGGATAAAAACCCCAGAAAACTGGCAAACAAATTCACTGCTTTTTATGCTGCTAAATAGGAAATGCTAGTTATAAGTCATAAAAAGTGCTGAGAAGAAGAAAAGATTTTATTGGTCGAGAAGATTTCAGAAAGTTCTATAAGACATAAAAAAAATACTTTATCTATACATCACCCTGTAATGAATATGGTCAAGTCTTTTTGACTGAGCAAAAAAGAAACAATGAATATTGTCCCTGGAATTTTTGACAGTTTGCCAACATAATCTTCTTTGAGAGCATGAAATGAAGCTTTGCCCCATCTAAAAGCATCTAGCAGTAACTGTAAAAGATGTTATTAAGGCTCTTAATAGCTGTTGCAAAGCAAGGCAGGAGGTACTAAGGTCCCTCCAGCAGAAATCATGGGCATCATCTCCTAATCAGAATATCAATGCAGACGTTTACTGTAAAGTGGGATAAGGAAAAAGTCATGCGAACATCATTTACCTTTACAAAGAGAAGGTTGCTCAATGCCAGGGTATGCCACTTGTTTTAGCTGTGGGATAAATTACTGTTTGGATAATACAGTGAAATTGCTTTAAAAAACCCTTTGGGAAATGCAAAGCTACTTGCGGTTTCTGCAGCCAATAGTACATGTAAGTCTACGCCAACTGTTTGTCTTGCTAGCCAAACTAACAAAACTAACTGCAGTTATCTTCTGATACTCCAGAAAAAATCTGCTATCCAGACAAATTTGTAAATATGCTTCATATTTTTTGCATTATGCCAAGATGGTAGGGGCTTCAATGCAAATGGAATAACAGAATCTTTAAAAATACTTCTGCCAAAGTTTGTGCCTTGATTAAACATACAAAGTATAATGTCCAGCACATCACTGACTCCTTTGATTGTGGTACCAAGAACTTTAGATTGAACATGGCCCAAAATAAAAGCAGAAATCGTTCTCAAACCCTATTGCAATGAAAAGTATTTGAACCGACAATGTATGCCATGACAAAGCAGCTCTGAAATTTATGAGAAAGGTTTGCATCACAATGTTTCAGTCTATCATGACTAATGATAAATAACTTAGAGATACAAACACACAGTCCGCTTCTGAGAGATCAAAACGTCATTCATAGGCAGAAAGAGACATCTAACTGGAGTAATATCTTCCCCATTAAATGCAAAATGGCAGAATAAATCAATAGGACATGCCATAATTGTGTAATAGTAACAGAACTGGTACCTTTACCAAATATGCTTTATTACTGGTTGGGAGAAAAAACAAACAAGCACAATGACAGGCAAACAAGCAAATGGGTCAAAAAAGGCTGTCTACCTTTTAACTCATGGGGATATCCAAAAGCTTTGTACTATATTACTGGCTATGCACCTGGAAAGGTCAATTAAAAAGTATTATTTACTCCTTTCAGGAGGTTTTGGCTTGAAAATTTCCCTGCATATTTCCCTGGATTTGTTATGAATTTTGCTACATTTCAGTTAGGCAATACCTTTTTCAAGTACTCAATGTGCGCAAAAATTGTCATTCTATTTCACTGTAGGAGTATATTCTATGGAAAACTATTTTACTTGAAAGGCCTATTATAAGAACATGTAAAATTTTTTTAAAATTGATAAAAAAGAAAATATTGAGGAAAATAGGCAAGTACTATTTATTTGAAACAGATGCAAATATTTCCTTGTGAGAAAAAGAATGATTCTTTTCCAAAAGATTCTGGGGATAGACTGAAGCTTTTTTCTTTTTTTTTTTTTTTTAATCTTATCTTTAAATAGTTCATAAACATTAAATGCAAACCACAATTTTCAAAGAGTTCTTAAACTAGTGCTAAAGTATAGAAACACTGCAAAAACAAATAAAAAAAAAACATTCAAGCCCCAAAGAAAATAAGTGCCTTTGGTAAGTCAGTACAAAAGCATTGCTTGCGCAGAAGAAACATTGAAACTGGGCTGGTAGGTGGTGTCAGGGAGCAGGATGGATCCCCTGTTATCCAGGAGGAGGCAGCCAGAGAAGTGCTGAGCTGCTTGGATGTTCATAAGTCTATGGGACCAGATGGGATCCATCCCAGGGTGATGAGGGAGCTGGCAGATGAGCTTGCAAAGCCATTCTCCATCATTTCCCAACAGTCCTGGCTCACTGGTGACGTTCCAGATGACTGGAAGCTGGCCAGTGTGACACCCATTCACAAGAAGGGTAGGAAGGAGGATCCTGGAAATTATAGGCTAGTCAGTCTGACCTCAGTGCCCGGTAAGGTAATGGAACAATTTACCTTGAGTGTCATCATGCAGAAATCACAGGATAGACAGGGGACCAGACCCAGCCAGCATGGGTTTAGGAGGGGTAGGTCGTGTTTGACCAACCTGATCTCCTTCTATGACCAAGTGACCCGCCCAGCGGGTGTGGGAAAGGCTGTGCATGTTGCCTATTTGGACTTCAGCAAGGCCTTTGACACTGTCTCCCACAATAAACTCCTAGAAAAGCTGGCAGCCCATGGGTTGGACAGGAGCACTCTTTGCTGGGTTAAGAACTGGCTGGATGGACGGGCCCAGAGAG
>VZRO01000205.1:1145121-1235012 GCA_013397915.1 Daphoenositta chrysoptera
CCAGGGAAGTCATTCTTCCCCTGTACTCGGCACTGGTGAGGCCGCACCTTGAGTGCCGTGTCCCTTGAGTGCTGTGAGCTCTGGGCCCCCCAGTTTAGGAAGGATGTTGAGATGCTTGAACCTGTCCGAAGGAGGGCAACAAGGCTGGCAAAGGGCCTGGAACACAAACCTTGTGAGGAACGACTGAGGGAGCTGGGGGTGTTTAGCCTGGAGAAAAGACGACTCAGAGGTGACCTTATCACTCTCTACAACTTCCTGAAGGGTAGTTGTAGTCAGATGGGGGTTGGNAGGGTAGTTGTAGTCCGGGGGGGGTTGGTCTCTTTGCAGGCAACAAGTGGCAGAACAAAAGGACACAATCTTAAGCTGTGCCAAGGGAAATTTAGGTTGGATGTTAGGAAAAAGTTTTTTACTGAAAGAGTGATAAAGTTCTGGATTGGTCTGCCCGGGGAGCTGGTGGAGTCACCATCCCTGGACGTGATTAAAAATAGATTGGATGTGGCGCTCGGTGCCATGGTTTAGTTGAGGTGGTGTTAGGGCATGGGTTGGACTCAGTGATCTTGAAGATCTCTTCCAACCTGGTGATTCTGTGAAACTTGGATGGTGGAATATGGATGTTTTAAGAGAGCAAAGTCCTGTCTTACTGAATTCATGCCAGAGTCAGGCAAAGAATGACAAAGAAATATTATGACAGATTATGCCATAAGCTGTTCATTTCCTGTTACCAAGGAAGAGGCAGTGGCCAAAATACTTCAGCCTTCTGGCCTTTATTGTACATCTGCTGTTATGTTGTTGTTTAGCACACTAAGTTCTCATTGACCAGAGACTGAGTTAGGACCATTTTTCCTCCAAAAGACATAGTCAATAACAGATGTTTTAAAATGCACATTATGTTATTTTGAGGCTAGGTTTTTTCAGATAACTTGGGAGCAATCAAGTGCAGGCTATAGGAACACAGTCATAAGATAATGTGCATTTCATCAGAGAATAGGCAAGGTTGCCTCCAGTGAGAAAAAGAATTTGCTTAACTTATTTTATATAAAAGATATATTTCTCTAATATACAGTATGTGCTTCAGTTTTCATTTAAAAAAATTGTACCTTTGCCAAGACACAGAGCTAAATTGTCTATATCTATTGTGAGACCTTGCACAACACACCACAGAATTCAGACAATGCTAAATGCATTTTCCAGTTATTGCATGAAACCGCAGATATGACACAATATAGAGATACTAGAAATAAGGTGCACAGTTATTAGTTTACTGTTTAAAAGAATGGTTTTTACATCACTTTTTAAAAATACACGGAAAGAGAAGGTATACAGGAAATACACACAAAACTACAGCCTACTTTGTCCCAAAATCTTTTGAATTTCTATACCTTTGAACTTCATTCTCTTTATGTTGCAATAATACTGTTTATTTCATTTTTTAGAGACTTTAGTAGGACTTGTTGTAGCTAAGGGATTGTTTTCAATGGGGAAAAAAATTGGAGATGCTTTTGTAATGAAAGAATGGGATGTGTTCCCTTTGGTAACACAAAGTAAGCCATTAAATGAGTAAACAAATATAATTTTCAAAGGTTCTCCCCTGTTCCTTCCAAAATTCCTGAAAATAAGTACTTACACTATCCTGCCAAGGAAAAAAAAAAAAAAAAAAAAGAAAAAAGGAACTAAAAAAACAATACACTAAACACTCCTCTAATTAAAGAGAGCTATCTATTTCAAAGCCAAAAGAGGAATATGATAATTTGAATATTTGACTTAGATTTATTTCATTGAAGTCTGAACTTTTTTTTTTCAAAATAAGCTTTACAGATCTTGTAAAGAATAGGAAGCAACTTAGACAAAGGTATTCATGAGATATTTTTTTCTAGGAAGAAAGGAGGACAGAATGGTAAAGTAAGCAAAGGCTGTAAATCAGATGATAAAAAATGCACATTGTGAAAGAATCATTTCCTGTTTGGGAAGCAGGAATAACTAAAATAACATGCCCTTAGCTTTCTCTACCTGTAGCAGGAATGAGTTCAAAGAAATAGCTAAGAAATCAAAGGTTAAAAGGAAGCATCCAATCACATCTGTCAGAATATTTTTAAACTTTTTTGATGGAGATATGGGACATTTACATGTCTCTTTAAATTTCAGAAATAAAGGAAACAGTTAGAAGGTTCTTCATTATCTGTTTGTTGACACTGAGATAAACTAATAATCTTTCTTTAATCTCTGTGATGCTAATAACTTTTGACCCAGCTTTATAGAGAGCCAGGGCTTAGAATGAAAAAAAAAAGCTTAAAAATCCCTCAAAACCCCAACCAAACAAAAAAAAAACCCTCCAAACTCAAACCCCTTATCTTTGCCAGTACCATTTTCTCTTCCAAGGCAAATAATGGACTTATTTGGGCTGCTGTTTAGAATGTATGCACAAATATATAGCAGAATATTAAAGCTGCCTTTACATGGCATGAAAAGGAAACTTTTCTTAGTTTATTGTTTTTCACATTTCTCTCAGATGCCTGGAATCACCAGACATTTCTGGCATGTCTGTTTTCGTGATTATTAATATATTCTATTTCATTACTGTTGTCTCTATTGAGATCACTTGTCTTACATCCTGTCCAGATGTGCAGATCTTTCAGGTTAACAACCTGTTTTGGGGAAATTCAGACATCACTATTCCCAGGTAGTCATAATACATCCTTTAGCTAATTTATGTAATCTTCTCAAGTTCATTGTCTTAAAAAAAAAAAAAAGCTTTTTCTTTCACTTTAGAAAAGCGTTTGCTGTTTCTCTGTGCATGTATTTATGTATTCATGTGTGTATTTTATTTCAAAACAGAGATCATCTGTTGAAAAAAATTGCATTCTCCTAGCTTTTAAAATGGACTTTTACTGTTAAAAAAATATTTAGAAATATGTAACCAGTCACTGTTGAAACTTTATACTAGAAATATTAAGAGCCATAGCTTGGTCTGAGACAAATGAAACCATTTTATTATATTTATCTGTAATTTCTTTTTGAGGAAAGGACCAGGCACTGCTCTGCAGAAATTGCAAACTCTTGAGGACTAAAATAAGACAGGGAACATATACATTGTGAATTTTCCTAAAAGCCCAGTCTTAAATCTGATCCAATCTATCTTAAAAGGCAGTTTCTAGATGTGTTGAGAGATCTGTCATCTCCATCGGTTGTCTAACTTTTAGTGAACTGTTTGCATGATTGCAGATTAAGGTAAATTTAATTCTGCATGCAATAGAGACTTTACAATGAAAAGTCCCTGGAATCTTCCAACTTTTTCAGTATTACTTATTGCAACATCCCACAGGCAGCCTGCAGAAACTGGGAAAGATTGCTAGAAACTTGATCAATAGAAATAAAGTATTGTAGAGGGAAAATGTGGAAATATCCCTCTGTGTATGTAATGATCTCATCTTTTTCATGCTCCTTAAGAAAATGCTGCATTTCCCAGGCCTGCTGAATGTGCCAAAAGGCATGCCCTGATGGAACCACCCCGAGGACCATCACAAGATGTGCAGGAAGTCACTGGCTTTCTGAGCACGCAGAGAGCAGTTCTGCGGTGCACATGGGACATGCATGCAGCAAGTGGCCTTGTGACTTGGAAAGGGCTTGAATACAGAGGTGAAGACCAGGCTGATCTGACTGCTGCCAGAACTGTTTTCTCTGGCTCATGACACGGCCCCAGCATGGTGCATGAAACCTCTGAAGCAGACCAGAGGCTACATGCACCTCTTTTATAGGCTAGCTGTGCCTCATGTGTCACCTAATGAAGGTACATATAAAGCAGCAAGGTGTATTTTGTCTCGTACATGTTAAAGAGGAAGATTACAGAAGGCAATATGTCTTTTACAGGGGTTTTGTAAACTGTTCTCTAGCACCTCAGATGTCTTTTTTCAGAATAATGTCATCTAAGCCCCTTCTACAGCTGATGAAAAGAGCCAGCTTCCAGAGGGATTCAGACTGTATGAAGACCGAATCCTTCCTTCTGTTTCCTCCTGAGTAGCTGAAGACTTAGGGCAACTACAAAATAGACTTCAATATTGAGAGAAAGTTCTCAGAACCTGGAAAATTCTGACTCTGAATTTGTTCCAGATTTTATAAAACTATATGCTGAAGAGGAAAGCTAGATCATGGCAAGCGAATTATGAAAATTCTGATTCTTTAACAGTGATCACCACAAACAAATGGAAACATAACTGAATCCACAAAATACCACAAGGCTCAGGTATTTTTAAAAGCTCTTACTTTGCTGAATAGTAGTAGTGCTTACTTAATTATTGATTTCCTGGATCACAAAATCACAGAATGGATATGCTTGGAAGGGAGCAGTTTATGTACTGATTGTAAAAATAAAACACTTTGAATTCAAGCCTTAAACATCTAAAAAAAAGACAAGAAGTGAATAATGATTTTCTGAAGTGAATTCTTTACAACTTTATTTCCAAACAGGGGTACTTTATGTCTGTAACACTATACCCTGCCAGAAGCAGTCTGGAAGTGAGACATAGTCATTTACAGATGTGCCCCAAATGTGCCTATACACCTTCTTTTCAGGACTGTCTATTGCCAATTCAGGGCACAGAGCAGCCTTTTGGAGCATTTAGGTTATTTTGTGCTAGATTTGTATTACATTTTGGAGCATTTAGTTTATTTGTGGTCTTTTGTGCTGAGCCAAGTAAGCATGATTGCTAAAAGTATTAATTACAAAAAGTCTTATTTCCATTAAAAATAATTACACCGGAAACTGAAAATATATATGACTACTTAGGAGCCATCACATCTCATAGAGATAGTATTTATGGTTTGTTTGAATACTTAAGAAAGCAGCAATAAACTGCAAGAAGAGTATTTAAAGCCCCAAAAACAACACATCAACCCACCACACAGCATTCCTGTGTAAAGCAAATTGGTCTTTTCTCATTTTTGTTTACAATCAGCTCTTCATAGACTAAACTCCAGTAAGTTGTGGAGTTTCTGATGTCCTCTCTCTATATACAAACAGTGCATTCACTATAAACACAATGAGGGAGGTAGGAAATAGAACCTCACAATCAGACCCTGAAAAACTGACCCCTCACATGAAGAGCTGGTTGATAGAGAAAACTGGTGGGGTGACAAAAGGTAAAACACTAATGATTTAAGCAAAAAATATCAGGTTTCTCTCTCTGATTTCTGCAATGCTGAAGCTTACAAAGATTTAGTTTTCAACCAGAAACAGAAGCTCATTTAGAGGCAAGTTCTGTAAGAAACATTTTCTGTTTGCATATGTAATTGATAAGTACCCTACAGTACAAAACAGGATCGCTTTGGTTTTAACTTAAGTTTCAGTGTTTACAAGGCTTCCAGACTGCTTCCTATGAACTACAAAAGCTGTTTTATATTCCATAACTTTCTACTACACAAGTTTTATAAGAGTTGAGTACACAGTAACATGGTTTTAAATCTTTCCATAATGCAGTAATATGCAAGGAAACTAGTAATATTATTTAAGCCTAATTTTCCAATATTCAGGCAAATAAAAAAAGAAACTCTTGAATATGGATCACAAAAAATCTACTTCCTCTTAGAAAGATATATCTGTCAGATATGTGATTACTTTGGCATGTTATACTTTCAGGTTTAGGAATTAGGTGGTCATTTGAGGCCATGTTCCAAGAACAAGAGTTAAATAAATACAGTGTTCCCAAAACCTTGCTGAGTAATCAAAATTTCAGCAGTGTTATGCTACTCACAAATAAGTAACAGCCACTGTGACAATGGGAGTCTTTAGTTCAAAAGAATGTCTACATTTTTAGGTTAGAAATTAAGCAGAAATAATAGAAGAACCTTAGAAAAAAGTGATGAGTTGAACATTTTTTTCCTAATATCCAAAGTAAACCTCACCTGGCCCAGCTTGAGGTCATTTTCCTCTTGTTCCTAGTTATCTGGGAGAAGAGACTGTGCCTTGCCTTGCTATAAACTCCTTTACTAAAGTCCAGGTAGACAACATCCACAGCTTTTCCCTCACCCACCAAGCCTCCACTATGTCACCCAGGCATAAGGAGGCATGCTGTACTCAGAGAAAAAGAAAGAAAAGAAAGAAAGAAAGAAAGAAAGAAAGAAAGAAAGAAAGAAAGAAAGAAAGAAAGAAAGAAAGAAAGGAAGGAAGGAAGGAAGGAAGGAAGGAAGGAAGGAACCAAAAGATTTAGACAATGTTTTCATCCTGTCAGAGCACCAAAGCAGTGACTGCAAAGAACCTTTTGTATTGTGAATACGCTGGACATATTCTATTTTGCATACAGTTAAACAGATATGTTATCCCAACTCTTCTGTCTTTTCACACAACACACAGTAGGATATCACTCATCAGAGATGGTTTCTGAGTTGTGATAAAGTCAATGACAGTAAGGTAGACAACAATCTTCAACCTTTAGTTCATGTTTCTGAGGATTTCATGTTAGTACCTAAAGATGATTTGGAATGTCAAGATACAGAACAGTATCTCTAAGTTGAAATGTTTAAATGAAGTCCCTCCAGCTGCTCATAATGTGATTGCCATATTTCAGGCTGCTAATACACAAATATCCTGAATAGGAAATTGGATCATTCTTATTTCCACTTCTGTATTAAGGCATCTAAATTGCAAACTGAGAAAATTAAATTAGTAGACAGTGTTTTCCTATGACTATGTGCAGCTCAAATTTTAAAAAATAGTAGTCTTTTACAATTTCTCTACAGAAGCAAGGCCTACAGGGAATCATCCCGTCTTCCCTTAAAGAAATAGTGGTGAGTTTTGAGCCAGATCATCTGAGGAACAGTGATCTTAAAGGTGTGAAATTCCTACAGACCTCCTGGATATAAGTTTGTTCTGAAGGAAAGAGATATATTTATTCACTGACATAAGGGATAAGAATGATCTACTAGTTGATAGAAGAGTATCCAGAAACATTATAAATAGTTCAGTTACATAAATTGCTGTAATTGCTACTTTGCACCTTCTATAGGAGTATATGGATATAAGAGAATTTACCAAAAGTCTGATTTCATTTCACTGATTGTTATTCATTTATTAATCAAAAGCAATTGCCTAGTATAATCTAGAAAGTGGATGTGTTTCTGACTGATTAGAAAGGACATATCACCAAAAAAAAAGTATAACCAAAATGTTTTAATCTCCCTAAGTATCCTTGTTCAATTTGATGGTGTTGGTTTTATTATGTCCTTGGCCAGAAGCAATTGCATCCAAAATTTCCAATGCATAGGAAGCAAACAGGTATTTCATATTTTTCAGGAAGATGTTTAGACCTTGATTTGGCAAGGGAAGCAAGCTATCTGATCATGACCTCTGTGTTACTTATATTACAAGATGTTAATCTAATCTTTTCTGCTTCTTGGAAGAAGAAACTTTTCTTTCCTATCTTTGTCTGGAAAGCACAAAAATTTGCTTATATTTATACATCCCAAAAGCAAACTAGGCAACTGATGATTATGATAATCATTGCCTGGCACTGCTTTCACCAAAAGGTCACTCATTTAGTTGAACTTTAGAACTGATTTCCTTTCTTTCAAGAATATCCATTCAGCTTCCAGCGAAATGTATTGAGGCAACTAGTTTTATTTTAAGAAGACAAAATTAATAATCGCAGATTTTTCTGCTTTTCTCATAACTGCTTTGAATTAATAGGAAAAAAAAGCTGAGTAATAACGTTTATGAACAGAAACTAGGGTGTGCTTTCATCTTTTGAAGCAAGGATAGGTTAACCTGTGGCATGTAGAGCAGTCCATAGATGTGTTGAATTCATCACAATAATAATTACATTGGTTGTAATTTAGAAAACCAGATTACTCTGGAAACTCTGGATACTGTTTCCTTCACAACTATCAAAGACTATGTGTGTTTCTTACCAGCCATTCCTTCAGTTCTTCTGAAGCCCCCTTTCCAGACTTCTCCATGGTTGTATCCACATCACAAAATCTGGCTTAAAAGTTTGATCTGTACAATCTACTCATTAAATTTCTCCCAGGTTTTCTCTTGCTGCTGGAAATGTTTTTACTGCTCCCATTCTCATTATGGTTGTCTTGTCTTACCTTTACTCTTTTATTACACAGGTGAGAAGCAGGCGAGAGAAGATTGCACCAACAGATCACATTGTGTGCAGAAATGTCAAGAAATTTCATACTCTACTACTAAAAATATTTTCTTGTGTGGCATAAAGTCATCCAATTAATTCCTGCACTAGCACCTGGAGAAAGTCAGTGAAACATTTTCAGAAATGTACATGCAACTGTACAGAAATGCACATGCAGCCCCGCTTTTAATGAAATTCTTTGACATCTTAACCAAATGTAAGTAAAGGAAAAGCAAAAAAATTAAAAATTGTGGAATAGTAATTAGGAGAAAAGAGATAACAGTCCATTTTCAACATACAAAAACATTAATAGACAAACTCCAAACTTTATCCACAAAATTACTCAAGACAAATATTTTTATTTAGTCCTGATTACTGAAAGTTTCTTTGTATGGTATTTTAGTAAGAATCAGGAATGCATTTTCAAAACAAATATCCTGACCATCAGAACAATGCCAGAATACTACCTGTTTTGATTGATAGCACAGAGCAGGGTTGAAATACAGTAACTATTTTCCTTTTGGATTAAATTACTGGAAGATGTGATTCAGCGCTTCACCTAATGTGGTCTCTTTCCTCATGGAACCAGTTTGCAGGATTGAACTAGAAATAGTCTGAAGTAAGCAGCCTACCCTGCAAATTGCTGTGCTACAGGCAATGAGGCTTCAATGACAGCTGTTTTATTCTACTATTGGTCTTCTTCACTTAATGATTTAACCAAAACTTCACTGAAAAATAATATAAAAACAGGAGAAAGTGGCAGAATTGTTTATAACAAAAAACTTAGGTACATGAGTAATCTAAAATTTAAAATATAAAGTTTATGGTTTTGGTTTTGGGTTTTTTTTAAGGAAAGATTTTTGTAATATTTTTGGATGCTTTGAGGGATAAGTCAGTCAGTAACTGACATATCAACCTATAGAACTTTTTACATCCAATTTTCTACATAGTTGAGCTGATTCATTTTACAACTGTCTATAATACTCTGTATTTGACTAGGAAAGAAATGCCCCTATCTTCAAGAGTTTATATTCACTGTTTGGTGCACTCTCAGAGCACAGAAGAAGGACTCCTCTGAAATCAGTGAAGATAAAATTTGTGAAAATACACAGAGTAGGAGAATAATCAGAGCCCAAGTTAGGAGAATCATTGTGGTATAAATTTGGAAAAGAAGAAGCTGATTCTTTTTGGAGAAAATCAACATTCATAAAACTCTGATTTTTTTTTTTTTTTTTTTAAATTTCAGTAATGCTTCTGTACATTTTTTATTTTAACAGGATGCAAATATTATCTTAATAGGTTCAAATATACCTTAAAGAGAACTTAAGCCCTTAATCTTATGTACTCTTGCAAAATATATTTGTACAGAGGCATACAGACATTGGAACCCATTGCCACAAGCTGCTGCAGAAGCCAGAAGCAAAAGCAGCTCCAGAAGCTAGGTATAGAAGTGCACAGAATATAAGCTCATTGGGGCTACAAAAAATATCTTCAGGCTCCAGTTCAGGAAGTTCCTTGCATGCAAATTTCTGGAAGCTGAAAAGGTATACTTCAGAGGTGGTGTTATTTTGTCTTTTCTCTTTTTAAGGCCTTACATTGGGTACAACATGCCTCTGAATAAAAAATATGACTTGACTCACTACAGGTTTTCTTCCATTAAAATAATTTATTCTTAAAAATTAGTAAATTGTGTTATAAGATTTTTCTACATATAAAACTGCTAGATTTCCTGTTTCTTAGTCTAATTGAATTTAAAAAAAAAAAAAAAAAGGGAGGTCGTGTATGACATGAGATGGGAATCTCCTGAAGTTCAAGGCCAAGTTCAAAGTGCTGCACTTGGGTCAGGGCAGTCTCAGACATGAGTGCAGACATGAGAAGTCACTGAGAACAGCCCTGCATGTGAAGAAGGGTTCTTGTGGCTGAAAAGCTGGACATCAGCCAAAAATATCCACTTGCAGCCGAGAAGGACAACTACATCCTGGGCTGCATCAAAAGAGAAGTGACCAGCAGGTTGAGGGAGGGGATTCTGCCTGTGTGCTCTGCTCTGGTGAGACCCCACCTGCAGTGCTGCATCAGCTCTGGGGCCTCCAGCACAAGAAGGACATGGAGCTGTTGGAGCAAGTCCAGAGGAGGCCACCAAGATGATGAGAGGGATGGAGCTGCTCTCCTGTGAAGACAGGCTGAGAGAGCTGGGGTTGTTCAGTCTGGAAAAGAGAAGGCTGCAGGTACACCTCATTGCAGCCTTCCAGAACCTTAAGGGGGCTTATAAGAAGGAGGGAGAGGACTTTTTACACTGGCAGTTTGTGACAGGACAAGGGGCAATGGTTTCAAACTTCAAGAGAGAAGATTTAGATTAGATGTTACAAAGAAATTTTTTACTCAGAGGGTAGTGAAGCACTGACACAAGTTGCCTGGAGAAGTTGATGCCCCATCCCTGGAAATGTTCAAAGCGGGTTTTGATGGGGTCTTGAACAACCTGATCTACTATGTGACATCCCTGCCCATAGGAGGGGAGGTTGAACTAGATTGTCTTTAAGGTCCCTTCCAGACCAGGAGTTCTACGGTTCTGGGATGCTGTGACATTCCAGCTACCAGGGATGAAACTGTTCCATTTCTGGTTGCTATAAAACTCAATCTGTATAATTACATGTATCTTCTGACATAAGATATGGTATGATAAGATAAGGTATGAGAAATTTAACAGTGTTTGCACCTGGAAAAGAGGGAAATAAAATACATTATTTCATCATTACCAGATGTGGAATAATGTACTTCTGAATAGGAAGTAGTCTCCACTTCTGCATGAAACTCCATGTTCTACAAATGATAAATTTTGACAGAAATAAAGCCGTTATGAGAATTTTTGCCAAGTAGTACTATTTGTAAGGCCTCATAAGTCAAGCTCAAAAGATTAATTCCATATTTTTTTCCTAGAATTCCTTGTTTCACTTACGATGTGTATGCCAATATATACTGTCAAATGAAAAGGAAACACAAAAAAATTACATTAATTTCCTAGTGTAAAATATATTAAAGCATGATGTGACTAGCTTCTTGTGTCATTCAAGTACTAGGTTGTCACTGGAGTTGTAGGCAGAAAAAATATTTGCAGCTATGAACAACATATTTGATTTCTGTGATACGTATTTTTAAATTATAACCAGAACCTTGAAATTTACATTCTTCTAGACACAGACTTTGTTAGCAGTTTCTTTACATAAATTTAAAGCTTTTATTTAGAATTACCACAAAAATACCAAAGCAAAAGTGCCAAGCCAAAAAATACCAACAGAAAACATTGCTGTTCCAAAGTAGATGCCATATATTCATATCCTGTTAAATTTAAATATCTGCTTGTAAGTGTAGCCTTCAACCTGTGTGCACTCCCTAGTCTCTGAAATAGGATAGCATTTCTCTATTTTTCTGTAATTTAACAGTTACGAAATGTACCACAACAATTTTGTGCAGAGAAAAAAAAAAAAAAAAAAAAAAAAAAATAGAAACCACCACAAATTAAGGAACAAGGCATTTCAAAAGCTTTGTTAAGCTATTTGGAATATTACCAATTATGGTTGTGACCTATGGTGGTGGTGACTAAAATATGTTACTATCTTCTAACTGTTTCTCATCCTGCATTAAACAAAGCCCTGGTCTCAATCAATATTGAGTTTACCAAAACCACAGTCACATTTGGTATCCATTGCTACCCTTGTTTACAGTCTCAGAATGGAGACTGAGCAGTAAGTTAAGTTAGGGTTGGAACTAAACCCTAAACTCTTGTAGATGAGCTGTCAGACTGGGCTCCACAAAACGGGCAGGGAGAGTGTGGGGCCTCAGCAATAGTTACATAATGAAAAATGAAAAACTGAGCTTGTCAAAAATTGAACATAGTTTTACTTCTTTCTTCCAAATATTAAAAACAAAAATAAAGGTTTCTGATTTTGCAATCTAAATGTAACATAGGTACATGCCATCATTATACTATACATCAGTATACTTCCCAGAATCACCAGGCTTACCAAGAAATGACATGCCAGAGAGTGGTTTCAGCCATCTTAATCTAATCTCCAGGTGGTAGAAATTTTGCAGACTCCACAGGCAATGTATTCCAATATTTCCTTGGCCTTCCTGTTTGAATTCTTTTTTGTTGTATCTAACCCAGATCTTCCTTGCCATACTTTAAATCCATTATTTTTCTTCTTACCTGCCATGGATATGTAAACATATTATCCTTTCCTCTCTGTAAGACCCTTTTAAGCAACTTTCTGTTGATATTCAAATCAAGTTCCACTCCATCCTGCAGATATTTTCAAAGCGTTGTGTCTGTTCATTACTAAATATAGACACTTTTTCTTTTCTCCATGAGCTGTGTCCTTTAAGAAAAGATTTTCTTAACTTTTGCCTTCCTTATGGTGAACTAATTAACCTCTTTTGTATGCCTCTAACTTCTATCATACTCTGTAATTTTTTTTAAAGTATACTCTATTGCATTATTGCTGAGAATCAGTTAAAATACAACTATGAAGAATCAAATTTAAACACCCTCCAGTGTAACAATGAGCCATTGATAACTCCCTACTGGCCTTCAGCCAGTTTTGCATCACCTTATGGTAATGTGTTTCTCTAACCTACTTACAAGAACACCATGTGACACTGTGTCATTCATTTATTCAAGTCAAGACATAATCTATTATAGAAAAAGTTAATCTGATCTGTAATCATTTGTCTTTGCAACACATTTTTTTATGCCATATTCTATAAGATTGCTTACAAATTTGGATTACTTGTTTTTGCATTGTCTGAGGACTAAAGTTGTAGTGATTAGTATTTAATTTCTAACCTAAAGTTTTGACACTAGATCATATTTGCATTACATGTATTACATGCTTAACAGCTAGAAGAGAAAATACAACCTCTTCTGGAAATGTTCAATTCTAAAGACAGACTACCATGAAAGTGATTAAGAGAAGCAGCATGAACTTCCCCTACACCCAAGCAATTAGAATTCAAACAAGTAGCAAGAAAGCAAAGACAGATTGGCCTTTCTTCTATACTTAATGCACCGAGACAGACAAGTTGAGGAGAAAAGTAAAAGTTCTAAATATATTTCCTCTAGAGAACATAATAAGAGTAAATTAATATTCTGAATTCAAAACATTTATAAGATTGCATAAGCAGCTATTAAGGTATGTTGCACTGACATTTTACAAGGGAAAAAAGTAAAGGTTAGCATGAACAATGTCAAATATGTACTACAGTGGAATATAAATATTTGCCTAAGGTGTGGAGAAGCAATGTGCTTTTTGCAGAGAGATAGGCTTATAGACAGTGTCTGCTGAAAAAAATGCAGAAAATAACCTTTTGCTGAATTTCTCCATTAAAGGCATTATATTGCCATAAATAATTTATTTATAATAAGAAGTTATTTGATCTTGGAGTATGTTCTTTCATATGCAACCAAATAAGTACACATTTTCAAGGCATTAAAGACTATCCAAAAAGCAGCATGTTAATATTTCAAAGTCCTCTAAATATTGTTTGCAATAGACCATGTGATGTTTAGCAAATCTCTGGCACTTATTTAAACACTTGGGAAAAGTGAATGAAGAAATAAAGGACTGGGGGGCGGGAGTGGGGTTGGGAGAGAAACAGAAAGGGAGGAAAAAAAGATAAAGGAATAAAGAACTATTTTACATTGATTTGAAGTTGGAATAACATGTCATTGTCAGTTCAAGGCTCTACAAACAACTAAGAATATTTGCACTGTAAAAGCATGTTCATTCTAAAGGAACAATATGAAAAATTCAGCAGAAATAAGTTGCAGAGTCTGCTATAGTGCTCTATTCCATGTTCCTCTGTATAATTTCTACATTATTGAAACTTGCAAACATTTGTAACCAGTCTACTGGCTAAAGGTGTTTTTTACAGCTGGATTGGAGAGTTTGAGTCATTTTAGGAATAATTTTTAGAGCACATTCTTAAAAAATTATGTATCAGTTGCATACAATCACTGAATATATTGCACTATGAAATGAGTTGTTACAGAAATCAATGACCAACTTTCCAGTCAAAAAAAAATTTGCTTGGATCCAGAATACAAGAGTTACTTCAGTCACCAGAAAATACTTATCCAGTAATTCTTCATCCTTTTCTTTTCCACAGCAGAGTGAAAGCTCTTTCTGGGGATACTTGGTTTTAATATAGCTGTGAATACCTATTTTCCAGTATACTCTGCTAACCAGCCTGCCAGTAAGGTAATGGGATCTTTATTTGTTTTTCTTTATTTTTTTCTCCCCTTTGCTCCTGCCTCAGCAGTTCTTCTTTGCTGCTAAATTATGAAAGCTTCTAACCAGCAATAATCCCATGCAAGGAAAACTTTATCATGTTGCTTCTCTCACCTGAGTAGGAAATCCTTTAAGGAATATCAAGTTTTTGACTACAAAACCTTGTTGTATTCATCCAGCAACCTGTAAGCCAACACTGATCTTCCCAAAATTCAAGTAGGTAATTCAGGACTAGGTTTAGATACATACCTATAAATTGTGGGGTTTGGTCCTCATCACTAAATTTGTGGCTACACATTAGTTTCTCTTTTTGTCTATGATTTTACATCTCCTCTAGTTTTTCTGCTTCCATCTCACCTGCTGTTTCTCTTTTGCTACCTCTTGCACTTGACTTCAGTGAGAGTATACATGTCTCTTTATATGAATTCATTTAGAAAGATTATGAAAAATCCATCCAAAGACAAAACTTAATTCTTTGTTTACCTTCCACTATATTTGAAATAACTTGCTCATTGTTTAAATAGAGGTAGTAGCTTCCCTTTAAGTTTACCTGCATGTTCTTGGAGGCAATAAGAATGTTTTGGATGCATGGGAAACAGTGACAGTTGCACTAGAACCGGTGTAGCAGCCTGACAAATTCCTAAGAGGATTATGATTGCTCCTGAACTTCAGGCACAGTGGAAGAAAGAAGGCCTCTTTAGATAGACACCGGTGTCATAAATAAAGGTTGGGCACATCTCAAGACCTTCCAAGAGTGCTTTAGTAAAACTCCTACTTCTCCTGTTCATTTCTATAAGGAACCAATAAGAAGAATCACTTCTACTTCTCCCAATCCTGGTTTCCTATTCTGAAGAAAGTTCTAAGTGCTTGTTTATTCTGTCTCCCTTGCTCTCTCTGGCTCTCCCAAATGGCAGTGCGTGTATTAACCCTGTCTTTCATAGTCTTTACTAATAGAATACTTGCTTAAAACCTGCAGAATTTCAGTAAAGGTTCTCTATAACCCAAGAGGTTGAAAAAGTTGTCCATTGTCTTTACAATTCTCAAATGACTAAGCTTATGGTGATGTAGAAAGCATAATTACAGTATATACTTCAAACTAGGTGGCCAAGATCATTTAAGCAGCCTAGAGACTTCAAACTAGGTGGCCAAGATCATTTAAGCAGCCTAGAGACTTTCAGTCACTTCCAGGAGGCCAACTCCTTCTTCCACTGGCATCATCACCCATTTGTTCTACCTTTATTGAAGCAATAACTTCTTACTTTCATGTTGTCCTTCATAGCCTCTGGATTCTGCACTTAACAACTTTAAAAACAGCTCATTGTTTCTCTCCATGCACTTAAACGTCTCTTCAGCCTTGATGTGTACAAAAGACATTAATATTATTAAAATTCTGACTTGCTGGAACCACGGTTTGCTAAGCATTATGAGCAGTTCTCATGCATTTTCTTCTCTATTTCTTGGTTTGTGTTTTTAATCTGTACGGTATTTAATATCCTGATATCATAGTCAGTGACTTCAAACAGTTTCTTTACAAAACAACAAAGTGATTGAAGTGTATTTGGAAAAACTCTCAATTTTAGTTAATAAATTCAAAACATTGAAAAACATTAATACAGTTTTATTTTGGACATAAAATGTTCAAACCAATGAAAATAGGTTCAAAAACTTTATAATAACACTGGATTAAATCTTGCATTAATATCAACATTTGCATTCATTGCCCTAGAACCCTTTTTCTTGGATTCAGATATTTATTTTCTCTCTTTTTTCTTTTTTCTTTTTTTGTTGTTGTTCTGCTTTTTTTTAAAATTATTTTTCCTTCTTCTTCTTAATATATTCTTTTCCTTTTTCCTCATTTCACAATTATACATGTAATGAGAGTAATAGAGACCATTTAGACAGAGGAAAAAAGAAATCCTGTCTGTTTTATGCAGGGGTCAAGATGTCCATGTACACAACAGTACAATTTATAAGTCATATATTCACTCATTTAGGATAAAAGGTACTTAAAAGATTCAGAAATGTTCCATAACCAAAACACAAGTAAAAATGAGATTCAATTGAGACTTGTGGTATTTATATCATGTGGTCTACTGTTTAATATGATCTGGAGTTATAGACTATTCTTACATCCTTATTTCTCCTATGGGATTAGAGGGCTAAACCACCAAGACTTTCACAAATAAGTTTACTGAATGGAATATATACAGTTCTTATTCTTATGTAAACAAACAGTCTATAACTTGAAGCTACACAATGGCTTTAATTGTACAAACCAAGTATTGCTAAAATCAATCCAAGTCATAACTGCGGTAAGCAACCATCTCAATCTTGAACAATCTGTCAGTAAACTAATTCATTATACCAATATGGAGAGAGGAAGAGCTCCTCTGTTTTTGGGCATCTGTTTAGCACCCGGGAATAGCTGCATTCTAACTTTGCCAACTTTAATCAAATAAGCAAATCCTTTTTTGGTTAAAAGTTTATCTAAACCTTTTTGGAAGTGAGCAAGATACAAGGAGTTTTTCATCTGACTTGCTTTTCAAGACAGTTTGAAAGCATGCAAATCTGTAAGGACTGAGATTTCAGTTCATCTCGTAATCCTGCAAACCCTCCTTAAAAGATCCAAACCACATTTTATTCAATCCTGACTACACACATATTATGACAATAAATCCACTGATTTGAAAAGCTCTAGGATTTTGCTCTTTTGCATCCACAGAAATCATAGAACCATAAAAAACCTTTAAGGAAGGGTTTAAAGATCATCTAGTTCCAACCCTCTCTTGCCATGGGCAGAGATGTCACTCACTAGACCAGGTTCTCAAAGCCCTATCCAGCCTGGCTTTGAACACCTCCAGGGATGAAGCATCCACAACTTCTCTGGTACATCCTGGGTAGGTGAGGGTCACAAGACCAAGATTTTCAAGGAGAATATTCCTCACTTCCAATATGGGATTTGCCTCACTAGCTTCAGTAACAAGTACCTGACAGGAGGTTGTAGCCAGGTGGCAGTCAGTCTCTTCTCCCAAGTAACAAACGACAAGATGAGTAAATGGCCTCAAGTTGCACCGTGGAAGGTTTAGTTTGGAAATTAGGATGAATTTCTTCATGGAAAGGGCTATGAAGCATTGTAACAAGTAGCCTGGGGAGTTGGCTGAGACACCATTCCTGGAAGTGTTCAAAAGATGGGCAAATGTGGCACTTAGGGACATGGTCTGGTGATGAACTTGGCAGTGCTGGCTTAAAGTTTGGACTCAATCTTAGAAGTCTTTTCCAGAATAAATAATTCTATTATTCTTTGATTTATATACATATATGTATATATGCTCATGTATGTATGTGTGTAGATGTGTACACATGCACATACATATCAGCAATGCAAATAATAAAAGTTGATGATGGAGGGAAAATGCAACAGATTTTGTATCATGTTCGGACATTTTGGTATGTGATATGGTCTGGATGAATAATGCCAGTCACATGCACACTTCATTGAGATATCTGCAAGAAGAGATGCCTTCAAATGAACAAACTTCTAGAGAATGTCAGCATGAACACATTTATGTGGGGAGGGCACACCTGTATGCTCTCCGGATAGGTCTGCCAGTACACCCTATTACAGGGCAAACAGAACCTCATGAATGAGGAAGTTTTAATCTGAATGACAGCCTACAGGACATCTAGAATTTCCCATCTTTCACCTCCTCCTCATGAACCCACAGCTACACAGACCATCTCTACAGAAAATTAGTGTCAGGGCCGAATGTCCAACAGTAAAAAAACAAATATCACCATTTTACACAGTAAAATAGCAATTCATAGTAAATTAATTTTAAAGTTATTTACCCACTCAAAATCCATGTAAAGTTCCTAGAATAACTGCTATTGTCTAATCCCAAACACTAAACATAGACAGACTGCTCTAGGCCTTTATATTGACACTTAGGGTTGCTCTAGGTGACCTAGAGTGAGAATGGAGATAGAAATTGACATCTCCATTTTTCACAGGTTCTTAGCTTTCTATACACTCTGTGAGAGAGTCAGCAACATCTTCAGTAGACTAGGATAATACCAAGGTGACACCTTGAATGTCACAGTAATGACTATCTATGAAGTGTGAACTGAAAGCAGGAAGTGCAATAAAACAGCTCCATTACAGCTCAGCCTATAACATTGTCTATAGTAAAGTCTTACCAGGCCTGTTACAAAGCCTGATGAAGTAGGCAATCAACTCCAGTAAGCAAAAGTAAGCAAGAAGAACAAAACATAGCAATAGCAGTGAGTTCATGGATCATTTAATACCTATTTGTCTTTCAGACAAAGCAAGATCTATTGTCAATTAAAATGCAACATTGTTTTTAATGTCTGTCAAAACATCTATACTTTCACAGCCTGTGTTACAGAAAAGCTTAGGCATTGCAGTTGAAAGAGGGGCTATGTCACCAAACTTGCCAGCAAAGAATAAAGAGCAGTCTTTTCCCCAGTTTATAAATAGATAAAACAAACAAAGGGTAAAGACTCAAGAGATATAACATAAAAGACAGAAAGTTCATAAATATTTCGCAGCTGTCTGATTAGTTCCTTTAATTTTCCTGGCTTTTTCTTTGTTGACTGATGATATTGAAGATGAGGCAAGGGACAAAGCGGGTGGTGGAAGCAGAGGAAGAGGGGTAAGATAAGAGGAAGGGATATATGGGTGGCAGAGAAAGTGAGGTTGAAGTGAAGAGACTGTAAAGGAAGGGGGAGAGGGGATTTGAAGCAAACATCTAAGATGAACTATAAATAAGAAGGCACACAATGCAGCACTTTATATCTTCAAAGCACAGGAAAAATATGTCTGATGTAAAGTCAGGCATTTCTTCCATTTCAAAGTATTTAGTCTCCAGAAAAGTGTTTATAATGGGAAAATGTAAGTAAACCCTTTAGGGCAAAGGCAGTGAGAGGAAAGTCTCCAACTGTCTTTGCACTGAGACGGTTTTGGGTTTGACCACCATGCAATACTTTGAAAATGTAGAGCATCATGAGTATCCACTACATTTCAGTGAAAAAAAGTTAAACTCCTACCAACCATCATTTGCTCAAGCAAAAGAAATGTCACTACTGTTTCTGTGTTTCAAAGTATGCATCTGCAATGAATTAAGATTTGCATGGATTAAAGATTCTCATTAAAACTATGAAACTATGGAACAAAGTTATATTATGCATCCCTTTCTACATAGATGAAATCAATTTTATGTAAACCCATGGTTTGCAAATCCATGGGTTACAAATCCGTGGTATGTCCACATTCCATGTGCTTATGCAGGTCCATTTAGCTTAACTTCTGGGTGTGAGAAACACTCAAATACAGAAAAATAGAAGAAGTGTTCAAAAAAATTACATATAAACTGACTTCTGAGCAAGTGGTCACAATGTTTCGATAAAGAGATAACATTAAAGGGATGACCTGTGATTCAAAATTTTTCACCTTGTAAATAATTTTGAATATTCTCCAGAAGAATAAAATAAAAGTGGTCAAAAGCTATGAGGAAAATGGGACAAGCTTATGATTTTTATCAAAAGAATTACTAATTCTTTTCATACTGCTGTAACTTTTTTTTTCTAGAATCATTCCTGTGGAATAGTGGTGTCTGTTTTCTGCTATGGCTATTATTCCTTCAAGAATCTCAAAGCACCTATAAAATTGAGACTGTGTAACAGTGTGTGCAGAAGGCACGGGAGTCATTCAGAAGTCTGAAATGTCACTGTCCTTGCAGGAAACTCTACAGAGGCTCACTGTTGTCAGGCTGGAGGGGGGATATGACAAAAACAAATGTGCTAGAGATAACCAGGCAGGGAAGAAGCACTGGAGTTTACTCAAACAGTTAGAAACCTTCACACAGTGAAAATCTGTTTGGTTTTAATCAATACAACAGACAAGAAAGCACACATAACCAAGTAACAGAAGCACAGTTTGAGCTCTGTAAACTGAAATAAGATTGCTAGTGTCTGGGGTCAAAGGCAGTAACTTGATGAAGGTGAGGATGCTGCATCTCCATGACTGCAGCTCCAACCCACAGCAAGGTTGGCAATGTTTTCTTTCTAGGTACATGCACACAAAGAAGACATACACACATACACACCACTTATACACACAAACACATGGCTGGCCACACAGATCACTGACCCCTGATCCCTGTCTCCCCAGTAAACCCCTGACTCCACAGCCTCACACCAGCTGATGTTACAGACCGTGGTGTCCTTAGGTACATATATAGACACACACACACACACACACACATACATGCACATACACATAGAGCTAACTGGGACTCACACATTCATGAACGGCCAGCCCTTTCCATGCCCTTGACCTCTGAGACTAACACATCCCAGCTCCCAGGCCACTTCACCTACTCTTTAGCTTGTCCAACTTGATCTTCACTAGTGATCATGCACTCAGACACACAGACTTCTTCCAGTTCCCAGCAGCTCAGGGATGTGGTCCCTGTCATTCATGGTCCCACCTCTCTCATCGTCATTTGGTTTCATTAAGTCCAGTCTTTACAGTCCCTAAACCAATGCACATGGACCCTCCAACTCATGGTCGGACTAATTTCTGAACCTAAATCCCCTTATACCAAATACAGAGGCCTCACCCAGGAAAAGAGCTAAAAAGAGATTTAACAAGATAGGACAGACTACACTGATCAAGCACACGGAATGACCAGACAAATATACCTACCAGTAACCATTTATGTAAGGCTGGCATCTCTTGGCTCCTTATCCTTCAATTTCCCCACATTTATACCTCCCCAAATCATCTCACACCATCCATTTTTCTATCTTTGGTTCATCCTTTAAATATCCCATAGAAAGTCCTATGTGACACAAAATGCCCTTCCCCTGCATGCCATAATGTGTCCCATCCCCCAAGTAGAATCTTCTCAACCCAGAGATGCTCTGACATTGACCTGTCCTGAGGGGTTTCCTACCAGGTCGCTGGGG
Organism: Daphoenositta chrysoptera; assembly: GCA_013397915.1. Classification (NCBI taxonomy): domain Eukaryota; kingdom Metazoa; phylum Chordata; class Aves; order Passeriformes; genus Daphoenositta; species Daphoenositta chrysoptera. The sequence continues at coordinate 1,166,516 of VZRO01000205.1, forward strand.
CTGAGTCTCTCATGGGACAGCTCTGGGAGGTACCCAGACGTTGTGTCACTCCCTTGAGTCTTTAATTTGTGTTCCCATGTGACTTTAGGTCTTTGTGCTCCTCTAGGATTGTGGAGATGGACCTCTATGGTTTGCTGGCCCCCAGGATTGGCCTCGGCTCCCCCAGCTGCCATTATTTTTCTGTGCTCCTTTCTGGGTGTGCAGATGAGCTTTTTGCACGCAATCCTACATATGTTGTTTAGAATATGTTCCACATCACATCTTAAAAAAAGAATTCAGAATGAATAATCATATAATCATAAACAAGCTGGATGAGATCACAAGGAGTTATGCAATTCATTTCTGGACACAAAGATACAGTGTACCGGAATTATTCCACAAAGTGTTTTTATTATTTACTTCCACAAAAGGAGGCATTAAGACTCTTCTTTCACAGGCTGTTACAGAGTTCAAATAGCCTTGCTGCTAGAAAACTTTTAATAATGTTTAGACTTAACTTCACTGAATTCTGTTTTACGTTACTGTTATTCATGCTGGCCGTGAAAAACTGCTTATTCCTATCTCCTATTTTTACCTTTCTGTATCCTGCTGTCATAGCTGCCTTCAGTCTCCCCAGATCTAGACTAAACAAGCCTAATTCCTTCAATTTTTCTTCGGAAGTTATGTTTTCTAGACCTGTAACCATTCTTTTTATTTTCTTTTGGACCCAATCCAATTGGTTTGTACCCTTCTTGAAGAATGAAAGCCTAAAACTGGTCATAATATTGCATCTGAGGCCTAACCAAAGCCAAACAGAATTTAACTACTTCATATGTCACTTAAACAATGCATGCAATGTTTATGTGCTTCATTATGATGTTTGCCTTTTGTGTATATAATCTCTACAGTACACAAATTTTGTTGATCTTTTCCATCTTGTGATATCTTATAACCGATAGATCTCTTTTAGCAGCATGACTGTACTTTCTCTTATTCTCTAACCTCTATGCAAAGGTTAAACCTCTTAAACCTCCAAATAAGCCTTTCAGCATTTCCACATTTCAGAAGAAGTAATCATAATTGGCAGTGATCACTTGATGTTTCTCTTCCTTCTTGTTATTACCTTGAAAATATTACAAAAAAACTGTGCTTCCAAACAATAATTACAAAACTAATGTCAAAATAAGTTTTCTAAAATGCTTCCATTTTTTCTCATTACACTAGGGCTTAGGAGAAGAACAAAAAATCTGTTCAAAGAATGTATGTATGATCTACATTACATTATCCACCGCAACACACCACTTTCAAGCTTTTAAGGTTGTATTGTCTTTGAAGGAATATCTACAGTTCTACTTTTGTTCATCTTACTCAGGTAAAGAGGTTTTCACTCTCTACTACTGTAAAGGAAATGAGAGAACATAACTAAGAAAGATAACTTCTACAGACTGGATTAATTTTTCAAGACTCTCATTATAGTGGCTGGAGAGGGAGAGACTTCTGCCACAATATAAAACATCTAAACTTGGCTCTAACCTAATTATGTTCTGAAGTTTGCACCTCTACTCTGCTCTTGTGAAACTGAATTTGGGGTATTCCAACCAGCTCTGGGGCTCACAGCACAAAAGAGATGTAGAGCTGCTGAAGCAGGTCCAGAGAAGGCCCACAAAGATGATTAGAGGGCTGGGGCACCTCTTCTATGTGAGGACACACGGGGGGAGCTGGGGTGTTTTAGCTCTGGCAAGACCTTAGTGCAGCCTTTCAGTACCTAAAGGGGCGTCTAAAAGAAAGCTGGAGAGGGACAATTTACAAGGGCATGCTGTGGTAAAACAAAGGGAATGGCTCTAACCTGAAAGAGGGTTAGGCTAGATATTAGGATGAAAGTCTTTACAAGGTTAGACACTGGCTTTGAGAAATTTCATGCAAAATGACATGACTATTTTAAGGATAACAGAGGGAAAAAAAATTGCCTCCTTAAACAAGATAAAACTTCACTTTGAAATTAATGAAACGAAAGGAAGAGGTTAAAGTAGAATGGTTAGTAGGGTCATTAGTAAAAGGAACTTTAAAGATTTTGTAATTATTTAAAAAGAAACAATTTGGAAGACCGGGTGTTAACATAGAATTTAAACCTTCAGTATAGTACTATTTGAAAATTCAAATTTGAAACTCCAAGTTTCAGCAGTAAAGATTCAGTCTATTACTTATCAAAATTCATAGTCTGCCCTTGCAAAAACAATCCTTTAACTTTCTAGATCGCTACACCAATTGCTGCATCATTTTCACATTTCACATGACATACTGTAATACAGATCTTCCTACTGCTTTCCTCTTATAACTATGCTTAGTAAAATCATTCCTTCATTTTTAGTAATTTCAGTAATAAATAAAGTACTTTAAGAAATGCAGGCATCTCCTTCCTCCTTTTTTGCGTGCTTTTTAGAAAATTGCTTCCAACCTCCGTTCTGCTGCAGTTTTCTGCTGAAACTCACAGAAGGCACTAATTAACATATCACATGTGTTCTGGCTGAATGTTGTATGATACTTCCATTTTCAAACAGCCCAGTTCCTGTTACAGAGACAAATAGCACACACCTGCTTGCCTCTCAGGAAACACATCCCCAAAAAACACTGCACAATATTGCACAATAATGATAGTTTATAATTGTTTATGAAACAGCTAAAGGTTACCTATGGATTTTGCAGTGCAATACTGGAGAGAACAAACATAAATACCCAGAAAATCTGTATTATCACAAAGATACCATAACAGATATAATTATTTTCAAGGATAAATTTCCTTTTGGGAATGTCTATATGACTGGTAAATATATTGTTAGTATACACAGGGAATCTGGAATAGACTTCAAGATTTTGAAAAGGCATTTTTACACATTTATTATTTTGTCTTCAGTTTTAACCTAGAATTCTTTTATATTTTGATATTTTATACAGCTACTTATAAACGTGTTATTCTCATGAAATCCTAGAAATATTGGTTAGAAAGGATCCATAAAGGTCTTCTAGGAGAACTTTTGTTTCAAGAGGGCTAATGCCTAAAAGGGATCAACATAGCCATGTCGGCTTTTTCCTTAAATAATTGAAATGTACTGTTAATTCAGAAATTTAAGTATTTTCCTCAAGGTTTTTATCAAATATTTTTATCTTTTTTTTTTTTTCCAGTGTTTCAGTGGATTTATTTTAACAAAGAAAGGTATTACATTCTCTTTTCAATTTATACAATTTTAAAATAGTCCAGGTTGTCATAGTCATGAGCAGAGTGGGAGCTCCAGAGAAAGATTATTAGAGAAGCCCTCCCATTAAGTCACAAGGTACAGAAAGGGCCCCCTTGTTTTCTAAACTCCTTTTGAGAGAGGAGCCTGGGTGCAGCTGGATCCAATCCTGGCCCCAGATTTCGTTAATGGTTTATGACTAGAGGATTATACAGGTATAATTGAACCTTTTTACAGCTTTGTCCTCCAGGATAAAGGATGGCAAAACAAATAAATAAATATTAAAAAAATGAATTCTATATTTAAAATGATGACAATAACAATAATGAGTAGGAAGTAAATTCAGCCTAATCAGAAATATTTACTACACTGTATGAACAGCTATAACTTCCAGGGTTATTTTTTGAAGTAGTATTGAAACAATTATGTTAAAGCAAATATACTAAAACTAGGAAAAAAATTACTAAGTAGAGATACATACTCCTCACCCATATCAATGACTGTAGGCAAATCTCTTTCACTCAGCTTCGGGAAGTAAATTTGAAGGAAGAATCTTCACACACCTTACGGAGATATGCTACAAGTCTTTGCTGTGCAAATGTGGGACCAGCTTTTTATAACATAAGATGCCAGTCATACACAGTTTTTAGGTTGTGTGTTGTCAGATTTACTTAACAAAATGTGTTTTGCAAAATGCATTTCAGCTTTGTACTGAAAAAAGTGTTACCAGCTCTTTGGTTGTTCTGCTCAGCACTTCTGACCCTCTTCTGTATCAGTGTCTGCACAACCTTGCTGCTCCCGACCTCAGGGAGAATCTGTCTTGCATGTCCTCATGGTGGGTTTCATATTTTCCTCATGGTGGGTTTCATATTTTCTTCATGCTGGTCTCAGCATTCTTCAGCACTAAGAACAGAAGACTGTTCTTGCTCAGTCTTACCATTAATAACTTGTAAATGAGGCAAATTTTGAGCTGCTGTATCCCCGCTTAGGCAGATAGTTCTGGCACAGTAATTTGTCATTTTTCTTCTAAGTTTTTTGCATCTTAAGCTTTTACTTACATCTTCCTCGAAGTCCACGTATGAAGGGTCTGTCACATTTATGATACTGATTGTTTTTTACATAAAATCCAGCAGAGGAAGTTTGGTGGGAAACAATTTTTGAATCTAACAAAGAAGAATTAAACTTGTTGAAACATGGACATTAACACTCCATAGATGGAGACAGTGTGACTAAGATATTTCTTCTAATCGCTCAGAGGTTATACCCTGTTCTTCATTAGAATAGTCTTCTAATTGTTTTTCAGGTAATAATAGATTGATTATGAAATACTTGTAGCTAGGGGCATCCTTGAGAAGAATAAACTCATAGAGGACAAATTACCCTGTGCTGTAGTAGACCAGAGTAGAGCAATCCTGCTAATGTGGTTTTTTTTATGACCATGTATTTTATTAAAGGGTGAGGAACTGAAGCGAATTAGAATACTTGCTAAATTTACTAAAATACTTATAAAATATTAAATATAATAGAGCTTAATTCTGTGTTGGATCTCATTCCACCATATCTACAAAGTCAGTAGAGTGCTCTAATCTCCAGGCACCTCTCTCCCAAATAACTCTTACTCTTAGGTTGATTTTAAGCATGATACAGATAGCAGAGTGTCTCTTCATGTTCCTAAAGCTGGGAATATACTTTTGAAAACCTTGAGGAGTCTTTCATAATGCTATATTTATGAAAGGTCAGAAAATATGTTTCTTTCAAGAATTCAGACAGTAAAAGAAAGCAGACCTTTAATTAAAGTATGACAGTGCCACTATCTCTAACTGATTATCTTGTGTTTAAATACAAACAGCAGATATATTATAGCTCACTATGTTGGGGACTTCTAAAATAGAAAGCTAAGAATAAACTAAAACGTTCATATAAATATCAGAAATTCATTTTCCTTGCTGGTTAGATTAACATTAGCTTAACCTCAATTTGTCTCCTGTGTAGGGTGATACAAATTAGTGCTTTTCATTATTAGGGCACATTTTCTTCTCATCAGTTGCTGCCCTTAATGAAAGAACACTCCCCTCTGGCATACAGATTGAATCATTTTCAGTCGCAGCATAAATAAATGCCTAGAAGATGTCAGCTGAAAATCTTAGTTATTTCCTAAAGGTGCAGGTGCTAGAAGTGGTGTAATGAAGTAGAGACAGCTGCAGCCACAGGCTCTGGCCAACTGGAATATGTCTTCAGAGTGACATTGAGCATAACAAGACCTCACTATGTTTGCTTCCAAGAATGTTATCACTGCGGTTTTAAAAACAGCATAAATCAAGAGACTTGCTCACAAAGTATAGCTGAAGTCACATTATCTTTATTATACCCCTATATATTTTCCTCATTACAACCTGAAATATGTTGACATAACCACTCATGCTCATCTATAATGTAACTAATAATTACGCTGCCAGAAAGAAAAATGAGAACAAAAGGTATTGCAAGGCTGGAATTAATCAAACCACTGACCCATCAAGTTATGACCAGCTAGATTCACTGAAACTTTAAAACCTCAGGTACAGGTAAATTTTAATAAGTCTTTCTGAAACTAGCAGAGAATTACAGATGAGTCACTGTCATTTACAAAACTTTTCTGCAAAACAATTGCATGTTTAACCCTATTTTATTTCGTGCCTGTGACAAAATCATTTATTGAGACTGCCACATAGGAGAAGGAAAAGATTAACACTGCAGATATTGAGTGCTCAAAGTTCTGCTCTCTTTTCCAGGGGCTTCATGAAAAATATGGCTTTATTTTTATTAGAAAAAACAAAACCAGTTTGTGACATATATGATCATTTTAGCAAATAAAGCTGGTTGCAAAACAGCAATTATTTGAAAGATAAAATACCTTCACAAAAACTTGTCTTCTTGAATATTTTTTCCAGTTGTATTGTTATTGTTATCCATTATGAAATAATTCTGCAGTAACTATTATGGACCCAGCCCTCTTGTGTGAAGATAGAGGACTGGATCCCAGAGATATTACGTGTTCACCTTAACACTGCTGGCTAATCTGAATGGTTAAAACCTCAAATGGTTAAAGGAGGACTTTTAAAAGCACTTAATATTCACTTGGTATTTACCTAAAACTATTTGTCAAGGAATTCCAGTTTAACCATTAGCTTTCCACATTTTTCCTGCCACATAAGAGATTGATAAAATCCATTCAGGGGCTTATTTTTGCTAGGGAGATAAAGATGATGTCCCGAAACCCATTTTCACAACATATCAACCCATGGAAGCAGTCACTTTTATTCTACACATTTACAGCTAAAGGCTTAGTTCAGTGTGAGGCAACAGGTAAGAAAGTGGGTAGCCCCTTCCTACTCAGCTGCCACAGGCAATTTTCTAGATTTATTCCTATAGAATATTTCATAGGAAGAATTTATATTCCACTGTCCTAGCATTGATAGTACATTCAGAATTATGCCTTCAATGAGGGATGGAGGGGAAAGGAAATAGAGCTGCCAAATTAGTGCCCATTTTTTTTCTAAAATAGAAGTGGTGATAGTGCAGAATCAAAGTAAAACTCTTGAAACTTCAGTTCTAGAGTAGAATGTATCACTGTGCAAAATTCTTTGAATCCAAATGGAATCTGCTTTGATTGTGCACCAGAACAAATTCTTTTGAAATACTGCTTTTCAGCAAGGTTTGTGGACATTTATGCATATTAAAAATTGAGCTTCATTCATGACTAGAAAAAAATAATGAAAAGAAATGTGCAAAGCTACATGTAGATTTTCTACCTCTTACTAATACTCAGAGTTCAGGCACTGCCAGCAGTGACACTAAACAAATCCTTAAAGTAACCAACAAGCCTTGGCCAAACAACAGTGACAAAGAATAAGTGATTCTATAAAGAATTATATTTGTCATTTTGAGCAGACAGATGCTAAATAAGATTTAAAAGGAAGAGTTTGCACTGATGATCCCCTTAAAGTTTCACAAATGTCCCTTTTCTGCTGTTCAGGATTTCAGAATGCACCAACCTGGATTTCACAGGACTAACAGGTATAAACGGTTACCTACTTCCAACATGTATTTTGGTGAGATAAAGAAAAATGTTAAACAATCGTACCACAGGTTTTCATTGCACAGTGAGTCAGTTCCAGCCCCATATTTTAAGTCATAGAAATGCATGGCTTCTCCCCTTCTCCTTCTCATATTTACAGAAGATTTCAGTAACAAAAGAATTTTTTAGAATATTTTTCCATATTACAATTCTCAGCATAGGATTCCAGAATCATAATGTTATGGGAATCATTAAAAAAAAAAAAAAAAAAANNAAAAAAAAAAAAAAAAGAAAACAAAAACAAGCAACAAACCCACAAGCCTGACTGATTTCAGCAGTGAAGAGCTGCTAGATATTATTAGGGTACAAACTGTTTCTTATATCAGAAAATGTTAAGAAAAGTCCATCTCTTCTTTAACTGAAAAGACATCATTTTTCCTACATTTAAGGGCAAATTCCACAGCTTTAAAGAATATCAACCAATCTCCTTCAAATTCACCCTACTCAGGTGTCCTGTTCTGAGCTGCTTATGCTGTGTCTCTTCCCCTCAGCAGCTCCTATGTCCTCTTGGTGCAAATTCAAGGAGCAGAGGAGTTTCCCATCTTCTTCTCAAAGTATTTCCACTTGGACTTCTAAGTGCAATACCCAACTGTCTTCAATGCTTCTCTACAATATCCTGTCCAGGAGAATTATCCTACATCTAAAGGAAAAATGGAAGTTTATGTCAGTCACAGATCCAGACCTGTATTTTTGAAATCTTCATGGGCTAATCATATACACCATCATAAAAGAGCTATAAATTCTGTTTTAACAATAAATGATTAATCAATAAGGACAAAAATTATTGGAATTTCCCTGGCAGCTACTGGTTGGCTGGAAAGTGTTGAAGGCTTGATTTAGTTTAGTACACTTTTTTGGGCATTGTTTCTCTTTCCCATTTTTTATGCATGTTTTCACTAAGCTAATCATCATACAGTACATCTGGAATTTTGAGGGAATTAATTCCCAGTGCATTAGATGAGAATCAATCATATATTTGTGAAAATCTGAGGCCTCAGGACTAGGGTTTACAAAAGCCCTACATATTGTAATTTCCGCTGTGTGTACTCATATAGTCACATACAAAACAAAGCAATTAAAATCGAAATCAGAAAAAAATTATATGCATGTGCCTATCTGAGGATCAGGATGATGTCACTAGATTTGGGTTTGCCTCCTTGGAGGAAGAGGAAATGTGTATTTCTGTGCACATCACATTTTCCAAGATAATTACCATTCTAAATGCAGAGAGCTGACAGCTGGTCCTCGTAGTAGGTGCAGTAGCAGCATTTTCCAGAGTTTAATGCTGAAATTTTTGGTACATGTCTGCATATTCATATATTATATTCAGAACATGTATTAGGCAGCACTTGGTAAAGAGATTTGGTTTGTTTGTATCAATTGCTTTGAATTTTTTATTGTTTTGGTTTTTAACCAGCTATAAGAAAGAAATCCTGGCAATTAGAGAAGTGGAAATGTAAAGTACTCACCAGCACACTGTTTAAGCATAAATCTGCCTCGTAAAGCCTACTGTGACAGGCTACCAAGCCCGCAGATGTCAGGGTCTCGGGGTCAAAAGACGGCGGTGGCTGCCCCATGCAGGGGGTCACAAGGCTCCTAAAGCCAGAGAGACCTCCAAGCCCATCCCTGCCACTCCAAAACCCCCTGCCAAGCCATCAGGCTGTTGATCCTATAGCTTGAAAAATAACTCAAGGCATTTCTTGCAGTGGACACATCCCAGGAAATCAATGTTCCCTGTAGTTAAACACTCATCAACCTGTCTCAGCTGGTCCGTGTGCCTGATTTTAATGGATGAGGGGATAAGAAATTATTTTTGTATCAGCGTATCTGGGCAAGTAACATTTTATTCAGGTGCAGAATCCCATAGAGTTTTATTGTGCATATTAGATAATCACACAATAAATGGACAGAATAATGTCAGCTAATAGTGTGTGATTCTAGTAATGAGTACACAACACAAGCAGTATCAATCTTTCATCAAAGTAATTCTTTCTTCTGTGAAGATGCTTGTGTTCAGTAGATAATTTTGATTCAGTCATGCTCGTAAACATACACGTGGAATACATTATGCTCAATTAATTTTTTTAATCTGAGAAACATAAGTCTTCACATAACTTGACCTCCAATTGAAATAGTATATATTTTTTATTAATTCAAATCATGTCATTTCATAATCTTCTTGGCTAGTTTTTCTTTACTCTCCACTGAATTTCCATACGGAAACCCCCTTTTAGGAAACCAGAACTCAAAACAGTCCTGAAGGAAGCAATGTAGTTTAGTAATCCACCCTTGAGCTACATTGGTTGTAACACTTCTCCTGCTTGGAAAAAACTCATTTCCTCTTCTGATTGCCACTTTATCCAGCTATTTTGTGTCACATTCTTAGGACTGTTGTATGGTATGTTCTGTTATATGCATTTGAATTGCTGTTAAATATTATAAAACTTAAAAAAAAAGATGTAGGAAACCTGGTCAAATTTTTGTGTGTGTATGTATATACATATTTGTATCAAAGTTCTTCCTTTGAAGACAACAGAAGTGTGTATGCATGACCACATGCATGTAACAACTGGAAGGATTTTCATCACTAATTACACCTCTAAATGCAGAGATGCCTGGAGGACAACAGGAATTAGATGAAATAGATTAAAAGAATAAAGGAAAACAGCAGAGAAAGAACTCTTTGTAATCCTCTCTCACTCACTTTCTACGTATTATAGCTATAATTACTTCCCTGATGATAATAAGAAGACATGCAGAAATGAAACAAAAGAAAAAGAGAAACAAAAATATGCACATAGTAGGAGAAGAGGGTCTTGAGGTACAAGTAGAGTAGTCACAATTAGTGATAATCAGCATCTCCGTGGGCAGGCTGAGCAGTCCTGTCAGTGTGCAGGGGCAGTGCTGCCCACCCTGAACAAGGGGCACACACTGGGCAGTGGCTGTGGCTGGGCTGCTGAGGATTGCCTCCTGCCCTGTCCTGGCTCAGGGCCCTCTGGAGCAGCCAGAGAGCTCCAGAACAGCGTCAGAATATAAGCTACAAACCAACATCACAACCCACTACTCGAACTCCTTCTCTCCCTCATTTCTTAGCAGCATAGATACACCAGGGTGGCTCCAGCCACAGCAGACAGATTCCTTAGACAAGTGTGAAAAGGGTGGCGGGGAGGATTAAACCAGTTCTTGGATGAATGGGAAGAGTTACATTTTTATTGTGAGCAAACTGCAGAGTCACATGTATGAACCAGTTATTCAGAGAGCACTTGAATACTGGAAGACATCAAAGAATGGAAATAAATGTAGCAACACCAGAAGCCAAATTCAAAAGGAGGCATAGAATGAGTGACAAATGCTGTGGTGAAAACTTCCCCAAGAAAGCAATTGTTTCTGAATTTTAAAAGGAGACTATGCCTGAGAATTTTAATAATCAGATGCATCACCCACCAAAAATAAAAATCAGTTCTAAAAACAAATTTACAAGCAGAGGCAACCAAGAGGTATTTTAACACCTTCCAAAGCCCTGTTTTCAGAGAAAGCTTAACCATAACAATATTTTTGGTCAGTGGGCCCTTTTTTTGGGTTTTTTTGGTTTTTTTTTTTGGCCAGCTGAAAGGGAAACCACAGCCTGTAGAATGATAAATAAAGAATTTTTTAAATGAGAAAATGCAACGTTCACAGTAATTGTCAAAACTTAGCAGAACTTCATAAAGCCCTAAGGTCTTTTTTTTTTTTTTTTTCCCCAAATAGTTTCAAACTCATTTTATTCAAATTCAGCTTTTGACAGTGGTAATGCAGTACTGTTAATACTGTTCCTCTAGTCTGCCAACTATTTGTATGCCCTTAAAAATAAAAACACAGAAAACTCACCTGGTTTTCCTGTAGCTAACCCTGGTTTACACCAGTTGCACCAGATTATTCTTTTTAATATGTCCTTAACAATACTTACATATAAGCTGTCCATATATCATGTTTGAGAATATTTTGGGGTTTAGTTATTAATTTTCCTTCAGATAGTATAAATGCTTCTCATTAGACTGTATTGTCATTATTCTTTTTATTCTATCACCATGATGAAAATAATCCTCTGACAAGAACAAGTTTCCTTCTAGGTTATGGAAAGTATTTTCAGAATAACACTAACATGTTCATCAATACAGTGTCTCTGTGCAACTGAAAGACATAATTTTTTTTTCCCCCTCTTCTACATTTCAGGCTAGTTAAATAAAACATCTAGGTCATTGTTGTCACAAAGTTGGATTTTTCTCCATCTTCTCTTTAGTTATTCACTACTTTTGTATTGAAACTTTACTTTGCTGGGAGTGTTTGCTGGTTGCTTTCATGTTTGCACAAATTTTTACTGGGGAGGAGCAGCCCTTTTTCTTCTTACGAGTGGTTTCACATTGCAGCTGCTGTTTGCTGGTGGTCTCTGTTGCTACTTCTCCCTCATTTGTTTCTGGTTTTTGGAGCTCTCCCAGCAAAAATGGGGAAAATTTAAATTCTTATCCTTTTTATTGGGGGAAGGAGTAATAGGTGGTGAGGAGAACTTCTTTGTTTTTATTCTTTCAGTCACTGTTCAAATTGGGTACCTTACAGATGAGTGAGAAAGATCACTAACAAGTGTGCATCACATAGCATTCCAGCACATGTCTTTAGGGATCATTTTCACATTTTTTTGCAAAAAAGTTTAGCAATTAGATGTAATCTGATGTATTTCAAAAGCAAAAATAATTATTCAGAAACACACTTTTATGAGCAGTGGATCCAGGTAAAATAAGGAAGTCAGACTCAAACCTACATTAATTTGGGGTATGGTTTAGATCTTGGCTTTGAGCAAAATTAAAGTTGGGTTGCAAGATTGTCTTCATACATAACAGTGGCAAACTCACATACAATTTCTTCCTTCTTGGAGCACAATCTGATGAAAACGGAATTTTGTTGTGTTCAAATTGGAGCTATAAAAGTCCCATTCTAATTTTGTATTTGACCCAGATCAAAGCCACAGTGGTGGGTTAGAACACAGTGTTCACATTTGATCCTTGCTCTCTGATATTGGAAATATTTGGATATGAAGTTCTGCATTTGGCTCATCTCTATCCAGAAATGATAGTGAACCTTGCCAGTGGTAAGACAAGCCTCTCCTCAGCCCACTTCAATTCAAACAGAATATATCCAGTAAATTAAAACCACTAAGCAATAGGAAAGACTTTTAAGTGAAGAAATAATAGTCATGGAAACATCTTATGCTGGATCTTCAGCTGTCAGAAAGGAGCATTTTACCATCTATGCCATCATTTACAGAAAATGTAAATGCAATTTTACCACCATTTGAGTTTACAGTAAAAATTTTGTCACAACAAATTCTCAGACTCAAAGATCATTTAAAATTGCAGCCTCTGACTGAGATGTGGATGCAGAAACTCACTTCTCAAAAGTGAGGTGGCAAAAGAATGTCTAAGGAGTCTCTTTTTATATAGGTACCAAACAAAGAGAAATATTTAGGTTTACCTTTTTTAGTGAAGAGTTTGTAACTCATGCATTCTAAACTGTTCAACTGTATAAGTTACTTTCAATGAAAGAGGGTTTTTTTCTTATCTATTAATATCATAACTGCCCTGATATTTGTTTCAAGCAATTAAGGGAAATCCAGTGTTGCAGGAGAATATTCTTTGACTGAAGTACTAAGTCTATTTCTGGTTCTGCCTGAGATTTATATACTTCGTAACCTATAGCAAAATGATTAGTTTGTCTGTTGCTGAAAGTTTATATTTCATTCACCTTAAATTTTTTTACACACTTTAAAATTCCACTCAAAGATACATGTTTTCTAGGATAAACAAATATTTTAAGAGAGTACTTTTTGAGGCAGCTGGAGTCTGAAATGGAATTTCTTCTTAAACCCAGAAGTTTCCTGCAGTTCAACCACATTCTTTGACTGAGGCTTGGAATAAGGTTGAAATTTCTACATATTTAGGAATTTCGGTCTTGGTCTACCAGATACTGAGGAAATACTGTATTCAATGGGCTACTCAGGGTCCTCCACTGACTTCTACAAAGCTGGATGGTCCCCACTGTGTTTTCCCCTCTGCAATGACTTTTTAAACCAGCTCAGACCTTCCAGTTTGATCTCTCTTCACCTCCATTGAACTTCCCAGTGGCAGACAGTCTCCATTTCCTTTCATGAGAAATACAACCATCTTCCATGTGGGAACTGTCCACCCACTTCCCATCGTTCTTTCATGTCCTGTGCTTCTCTATTCAGATGACTCGCCCAAACCACTTTCCGTGTCCATTTTCCAGTTTATCCTGACATTACTGGTTCTTGGATCAATATGCCTGGAGAGGTGCAGTCTCCCTTTGAGTCGTCATTTCATTTCCATTGATTGTTTATGGATGTGCAGGTTTTCTCCCTGGGTCCCACTTCTTGAAAAAATGACCATTTTGGTCTTTTGTCTCAGGTTCTTTCCCTCTTGTGCTGGCCTCAGTCTCCCATTACAGTACTGAGTGGCTCTTGTCCCAGCTGTGTATGAAGAAAACAGATTTTCCCTCCACACTACATCAGCACAGGAAAGAAAGCTTTTTCCTATCATTTCATATGCCACTCTTCACGAAAACTTAGGAAACTCTTGCTCATCCCCAGGGTGAATGACAGACATCTTGAAAATATTAAAATCACTAAGCTAAAATAAATTTAGCTCTAATTGAAGCATCTAAATTTAGTAAGTTAGTTCTCTGACATATTCACTATAAACTCCCATCCCAGTCTAAAACAGATGATCATTTGGCCCAATGATAGATCCTTACCACTGATCACAAAGATACAAGAATATTGCATAGCAAAGATCATAATTTTCTAATTACTGCACTTATTTAAAAATTGTGGTGTGAGTAGTGTAACAGGAGGGAAGTTATTCAGACTTGTAAGAACACATAGGTTACCCCAATGTTATTCCTAAAAATAAATGAAGGTGGACTGGTTGTTTTGTTGGGGTTTTTTTTCACTCCATAAAAATTACCTTAGAAAAGAATTTTTACTTCAAATGTTGAAACTAGAAAGGGAAGAATCATCTAAAAGCAGGCATTTCTGGTAGAAAGTCAGGAACAAACCCAGTAATAAACAGAGATAGCAGATCTGTCTAGAAAATATTTGTTGTTCTATAGCATACAAAGCTGTAGCTCATTGAAATGTATGTGGAAATGTGGAGGAATTAACTTGATTTTTGTGACTACCTCTAACTAACAAACTGCCCAGCATTTAAGGACAGCAGGACAGCCTTTATGATGAGCTGTTAACAAAAGTTCTAGACAAGAAAATAAATTCAGGCAACAGTTTTTATTCATAAACAATGCACTGGATCATGAGAGCAATTTTTTTTTCCATGTGGAAGACCATACATGTGTGAAGGCATACAAAGAGCATGAATTTTGGAGGAAAAAAAAAAAGAAACCAACTTGTAATTTTATGCTAATGTATCTTTATAGACTTCCAATGTATAAAAGGTCTTTGTTTAAGGGTTAAATTTCAATAAAATGAATTTCATTAACCATTACTACAATCACGTTAGCTTCCAAAAATTATTTATTACTGAAATTTTTATAGTCCTGATACTAAATTTTGCCATTGAAGGAGTTTTCAGGGGGTTAATCCTGAAATTGTGCTGGGGTTATCTACTTTGATTAAGATAATTTCGGAAGTCTCTATCACAAGATTGTGCTGGTTTTACCCACCTGGATAATTTTGTGCACATTGGTTTGAGAAATCGTGCTTCACATTTTAATGTCTATGGGTTGGTTTTAAAATAAAGAACTATTTTAAAACACAAATACATTGCTATCTGCTCTTGCTCCTGCTTTACAATTTGTTAAAAAATGTGTTTGTTAACTAATCACTGTTTATCATCTTGTGTAATATCCAGACAGTCAAATCTGTTGAGATGAGATCATCATTCCAGCCTGTCACAATAAGCCATTCATACAAATGCACCTGTATTGCAAGTAACAGGCTTGTGGAGAGGAGGGGGAAAGAAAAACACAAGTTTTGGCTAATCCTGGGTGGTCTCTTTACCCATGTTAGATTAAATATGTTTTTTTCACAACAGGTGACTTTTTAATTGTTTTCTTATGGCAACTCATTTATTCTAGAGGTTTTTGTTTGGCTCGTGTTAGTTTCCTAAGTTAACGACGGCGTGACAACATGCTGAGTACAGGTGGCAAAAGGCAAGATGAAGAATGTGGATATTACTTCATGTGCATGAGGCTACTGGTGTAGTGCAAATTCTGCATTGATCCTGTGGGTCCTCCCTGGCATTCATAGTTAGAAAATGAGAAGTCTTTATCTCTCCAAAGCCTGGAAGTGTCTCCAGAAAAGGTAGGAACAAAACGGGCAAATTCAGAACACTCTGAAGCTGATATTCAGTATGGGTTTCACAGACTTAATTTTTTTTTTTTCTGGAATGCCTTATTTCCTTGATGTACACATCAAATACACTAAAGTTATCACGTGGATCACTAGGTTTTCTTCACTGAGTGGGCCAAGGGGAATGCTAGTGATGAATTGTGAAATTCTTCCTCATTATCCCAATTGGATGTTATGTCTTTCCTATGATCATCCTGGCTTCTCTCAAGTTTATGCTCCAAATCATCCATCCTAACAAAGGAAACAGCAGGAAAAAGCCAAGAAAAAGCCTGGCAAGATTTGGTAGAAGAAAACTATTCTCACTTTCAGCCATAAAAAGCTGAATCCCCATATCACAGCTTACAAATCACTGCTGGCAATAAACAAAAAACAGGGCAGAAGCAACAACAAAATAATTAAAGCCAGGCAGCACAGACTACGCTGAGCTGCAGGACAAAAGCTACACAGAGAGTATCAGCTGTGGAAGAAGCAATTAACCTGGCTAATGGGTCTGATACTTACATACCTCCCTTTCTGTCACGAAAAGCATATGGTTGCAATTAGCTGGCATAAAGGAAATACCATCTGAAGCCCCTGTTTTCCGATTGGGATGACCTCTGGCCCGGTATGAAGACAGTTGGAAGTATTTTCTTGGCGTTGGTTAGCTTCGTGTGTAGTGGGAGGGGGGCAACACGAACAGATAGGCAGGGATTTGCCAAGTGTGTTTAAGCTACAAAGCTATGCCTTACCACACAACAAACTGAGAGAGCATTTAAAGCAAGTTGGAACTAAAGCAAACCTCCTGCTACTGCCAGTTACAGAGCTGTTACAGAAAAATCCCCAACCAACACAGCAAACAAAAATCACAGAAGGTTACTGCTTTATTCTCATCTGGAAGTACTAGTGGCACAACAGGTTCTCAGTGGTGTGAGTGTAAAATGTAGGGACGGCCAACATTTTCCATATGTTAGACACACTCAGACCCTTGTCATAGAATATACCTTAAATGGCAAAAACATTACAGTTTTATCCAGGTCAAATGGACTGTCATCTGCTCTGTCTTGCTTCCTGCTTTTTTCTCTGCTCTGTCTCAGATGGTTCTGTAAGATACACATAGAAGTTCTCTTCTTGGATTTTCAAGTGGTTGTCATCTATTCATTATAACATTTTCCTGAGTCATCTTTTTAGGAGAAAAAAATATTTCTCATGTAGAGAAATGTATTTTCTTAAAATAATTGCAACATTTTTTGTAGCATTTTTAAAACTAACATATGCAATAAAAGTGATAGATTTATCTTTCAAATTCTAGATATCTCTTTAAAGGTTTTTAAAAAACTCTTAAGTTCTAAACATCTGAGAAAAAAAATTAAGGTATTCCTATTTCATTGTTTGAAGACAAGTTGGATGAGTTTTACTAAGTTCAGTAAGACTTTTCTATGATATTTTTCGTTTACAAATATACATATGGAATGACTATGTCCAAATTAACTCAAAATGTATGTTTAACAGATATGAAAAACAAAGTCTATGGGAGTTTTGCAGTCAGATCTGCTACTGGTTTTATACAGTTTAATAAAAAACTCTTCTATTGTGTATGTATTTATTTACTACATTTTAGATATGACATGAAAAAATCTGGAAATCCATACTTCTAATAGACTACTTCTATGCGAACATACTAGTAGAAGTTTAGCACCTTAAAGCACCTAAATTTTATGTGCAAATAAGTGATTGTTGGTTTTTACAGGTTTTTTTGCCAGTAGAACCCAGAAAGATTTTTTTGTTTAGTCTTATCATGTAAACGAATGTAAATTTCTTATGTAATTCAGTCTTATTATTGTTATAGCAGAAGATTGTGGTTACCTACCCAAAAAAATCCACAGCTTCAGTATTTCCATTCATCCAGATACACTGGAGTAATCCAAAAAGAAACAATAGTGTAACACGTTTTAGCTTTTCTTTTTTTTCAGTGAGGAGGAGGCCATTAAGTCTGGAAGGATGCCAGGTAATGATAATCATCAGTCCTTCTGGGGCTGTTTTATAACTTTGCAGCTGTATTGTTGGCTAAGATTTGCAGTCCCAGAGATATTGTTTTATCTGGTTTTGTTTTTCTGTTGGATTGGATACAAGGCACTATTCTTTAAAAAACAAACAAACAAACAAAAAACAGAAAAAAAAAAAACCCAAAAACAAAATGCAACTTTTTAAGGGGAAGGGGAACTGTTGCATCTTTCAGTCAGAGTAATGTCAACACCACTTAGGACAAATTTCAAGCATTCACCATTCTTAGACTCTTCCAGCTGCCTGCAGTGTGAGTTGTTAAAAGACCAGCACATGAGCCATAAAATGTGTCTGTGGGTGTTAGTTAACAATTTGCAGGTGCATATCATCCCAGTAAAGCCTTCAAATTACATACAATTTATAAGCTATGTTTGAAGCTTGTAATGGTTATGCCTGAGCAAATTAGTATCTTTTCTGGCCTCAGTTTTTCAGAGTCACATCAAATTTGTGGGGTAGGGGACAAGAAAGAGAGGTGGTTGTTTCAAACATACAAAAGTCAGAAAAATAGTTAGTTTATTGCATTAAGTTTTTGATAAATGTACTAGGGCAATACTGCACCTGGAAGGGGAGAGGCAAACAGCACTTCCCTGACTGAAGACTCAAATTAGGGATCAGTAATGATTTGGGTAAAGCACTTCAGAATTTTCACCAGTTCTGAATCCATTCTTTGGTGAAATTTGTGTTATTATTATTTTTCTTATGTTTCTCTGGAATTCAATCCTTAAAATTTTGGTTCAAGTATAGAAATAAAGACCAGCAGTTGCAACTACTAAAACTGTCATAGAATATTTAGCATGTTAAATGTTTGCAGTTCCGTTTTGAATAAACCATTTTACCTGCTCCCTTCTCTCTCTGAGATTTCTGCATCACGGCTTTTACCAGACAGCTGCCAGCTGCACAGTTAATAGTCTTGTATAGTAGAGGAAGTTCTACAGAATGGAGGTCCAGAATCTTGGTTTTTGATCCCAAAGTGTGCCAAAACAACAAAGCTGCAAAGTTCATGACTGTTGAGTGAACTTAATACTACAGGGAAAAAAAAAAAAAAAAAAGAGTTATAAATGCTGATACATTCTCTCCTAGTCATTTAGCTGCATATGGACAGTTACAGCACAGGTGTCTGTTCCCAAAATAGTCAATCCCTTTATGCATGATATACTTAAGGGTGAAGCAATACATCACTGCATAAAGTATTGATAAGAGGAAAAAAGGCCTCTTTAAACTTGTAGTTAAAGGAATAGACTGGTTATTTTCTAGGCTGTAGAGTGGAATCGATTGGCAATTATGTGTGTTGAGGAAGAACGAAATGCTGGCAGTTTGTACTGGAAAAAAAATTGGGGTTCCTAAACTACTGAAATCTTTTTGTTTGTATATGTATATCTATATATTTATATCTACACACACACATATATATGAAAATCTAAACATATATATTTCAGTTTTAAATGCACATAAAAAGTGACTGCATTTGGCCATGCTTCAGCATTAAAATGATACAATTATATCCAGTGTAACGCCATAGACTTTTATGATGATTAGAATTATTTTACAGAATTGTAATTAAACTGTTCAGTGCTGCTAGCTATGCAATTGCAAGGGGTTGCCACTATTCTTTTCAGTCTGGTAGGTCAGTGACAAAGAAAGGGCTGCATACCAAAGGCAGACAGGTGTGTGTATGTTGACACAGAATCAGAGCCTCCAGAACTGCAGTGCTGTAAGAGCAGGTCCTTGACAGAAGAATGCCGTGCTGTGTTTAAAGATGCTTCAAGCATCTTTGGTGATAACAGCAAAAGTTCAATCATCTCCAAAAAGATTGCTGGTGAGATAAACTCCACAAAAGATAGCAACATGTAAAAATGTATTCACCTCCGCCTTGGGAATACAGGCTGAACCACTGGTGTCCTGTAGACATTGAGCTGTGAGAAAAACTATTATGATGCCAAAAAAAGAGGTAGGGATGGGGGAAGAACAGTTAAGGCATTATTTCTCTGTGGAAGACACATTTTCACAGAATAATTGGAAAAAAAAAATTTTTCTTTTTTGTTTTAGGAAAAAAATTAAAACCAAACATAACAAAAACCTCATCAAAGTATTTTTTTTTTAAACTGCGAGGTTGTTCTTAGCACTGAAAATATTCCTTCAGAAAATTGGGCTTAATTAATAATCAAGCTCTGCATAGCCATAAAAAGCAATTGCTACATTATTTAAAATTAAAATAATAAAAAAAAAAATTTTGAGAAAAGCTGTTTATGTGAGGTTATACTAATAAACACTTCTTTTAATTTTAAAATTTAGAGTACTTCTGAAAGTAAAGTGTTAAGGTTTTTACTTCATCCCATCTTTAGATTATCAAACTGAGTAGTAGTTTAGTAAGGGGTTTGATACTTATCAAGTGGTACTAAAAATACACTTTTATTTTCACTTCAAATTCCTGTAGGAAAAAGAAAGGGGGAAGTGGGGCATTCTTAGCCTTGAGGATATGCCACTACAAAATTTGAATTACTTGAATTTTTTTTCTAAAACTTCTCTGAAAATTTGTCATAAGAATATTTTGATATTACATGCTTTATGAAAAAACCTATGTAGTCCTGGTTGCACTGTAGTATTTACAGATGTATATACATATATATATATATATATGCTAGTATTGACTAGCAACATTATTAATCTTAAAAAGAAGCCAAGAAACAAGAAAATGTAATAATAACTGGAAACAGACTGATTTTTCCTTCTGCTTCATGTATAAGAGTTCATCTTGAGACATAAATAATGAAATTATTTGAAAGATGAAGATGGTCCTAGGAAAAGAACTGAAAAAGTACAGCAAAATGTCATCTTTTTTTCCTCAAACACCATGCTTTTTTCCTGTGCCTGGCTATTCTAATTTAATTTTATTTCTGCTGTATTAAAATATTTAACCCCAGAGTTCCACTGAGAAATACCCTTTCCATTTCTGACAGNGCTGTTTATGTGAGGTTATACTAATAAATACTTCTTTTAATTTTAAAATTTAGAGTACTTCTGAAAGTAAAGTGTTAAGGTTTTTACTTCATCCCATCTTTAGATTATCAAACTGAGTAGTAGTTTAGTAAGGGGTTTGATACTTATCAAGTGGTACTAAAAATACACTTTTATTTTCACTTCAAATTCCTATAGGAAAAAGAAAGGGGGGAGTGGGGCATTCTTAGCCTTGAGGATATGCCACTACAAAATTTAAATTACTTGAATTTTTTTTCTAAAATTTCTCTGAAAATTTGTCATAAGAATATTTTGATATTACATGCTTTATGAAAAAACCTATGTAGTCCTGGTTGCACTGTAGTATTTACAGATGTATATACATATATATATATATATATGCTAGTATTGACTAGCAACATTATTAATCTTAAAAAGAAGCCAAGAAACAAGAAAATGTAATAATAACTGGAAACAGACTGATTTTTCCTTCTGCTTCATGTATAAGAGTTCATCTTGAGACATAAATAATGAAATTATTTGAAAGATGAAGATGGTCCTAGGAAAAGAACTGAAAAAGTACAGCAAAATGTCATCTTTTTTTCCTCAAACACCATGCTTTTTTCCTGTGCCTGGCTATTCTAATTTAATTTTATTTCTGCTGTATTAAAATATTTAACCCCAGAGTTCCACTGAGAAATACCCTTTCCATTTCTGACAGGGCCTGGGGACATGCAATGGAACATCACCAGGCAATCTTTGCTACAAACAATCATGCAACAGGCTGGAAACACAAAGAACATGTGGGAAACGGTTACACACAGATTTTCAGCTCCTTCTGCAAGAAGACTGAAATGGAGCATAGTTAACCTCAGTGCATTCCTTGTAGAGGGAAGCCACTCAGGATTCCTTGTCTTTGTAAAACATTTTATACCTGTGAATAAAAAAAAAAAGGGCAAGTGCAGAGCATTACTGTATTACTGTAGAAAGTCAAAAGAAAGTTTCAGGACTGTGTGTCTTACTAAAAAGAAGCCAAAGAATGAAAGAAAAATCTGATTTGTTCTTTTGTTTGTTTGTTTGTTTGGGGGGTTTTTGGGTTTGGTTTTGGTTTAGGGTTTTGGGGGGGATGTTTGCTTGTTTTGTTTGGGTAGTCATTTCATTGGTTTTGGTTGTTTGGGTTTACAAATTTTATTTTATATTTTTAAAGGACTGTAATTTTTATGATTTCTTCTGGCTGAGTTACATACTGAAAGTTTCATTTAGACTGTAGACTTCAGGTCTCAAGAAGGTTTTAACTGCAATCTTGTTTCTCTGAGATTTTTTGGAATTTAACATCTCTATGACCTAAATTGTTGATCAAACTTCTAACAATCCTTCTTCAGCTGCAATGAATATGCAATCACTTCAGGATTTATACAGAAGATATTCTTAAAAGTTGATCTTTGCCTTCAATTAAAAATACACAGATAAATAAAAAGTCCCAGACTTGTATTGATAACTGAGACACATTAACTGGATAGGAGAGAGTGAAACAGGTTTTTGACAGGAAATATAGTTCTGTCACGATGAAACATCTTATATAACAGAAGGTTGTAGAATCCTAGCTTTCCTCCTCCAAATTAGAAGACAAATC
Organism: Daphoenositta chrysoptera; assembly: GCA_013397915.1. NCBI lineage: Eukaryota > Metazoa > Chordata > Aves > Passeriformes > Daphoenositta > Daphoenositta chrysoptera. The sequence goes on from VZRO01000205.1 coordinate 1,188,883, forward strand.
TCACCATGATTTCAATTGCAAGTATCTGTCTTCTATTTAATATCTCTACTCTATTCCAAAGAAAAAAATATGTCTTTCAGAAATTTTCAGATGATCCCACCGAACCCACACATATAAATTATTGACCAAAAATCTGCTTTCATATTCAACAGGTTTGTGGTTTCTGTTCAACATACATTTTTATGGGGAAAGAGCAATATTCCTTTCCATTATGTGACAATTATTCATCCTTTCAGAGTTCAGTTTTCTCCTTAACTCTGATCCCTCATATTAAAACCTTACAATTTACATAAAAGGATGTAAGCATTTTATTTAAAAGGGAAAGTTAAATATAAACTTGACAGATACAAATATTACAGGTTTCATATCTGCTGGCAGAAAAGGGTAAGAGTGTTGAAACATTTAAGTGTGTGGCAAGCTGTGTTATGAATGAGAGGATTAGAAGTATTTTCTGAACCCTCTAGAACTTATTTTGAAAGGTTTTGATGTCAGGAAACTTGTTCTATTTTAGAAAACATTATTTTCCATCATTTAAAGCATTGTTTTTCAAGTAAGACATAATTACTAAAATGTGGGGGGTTTAAATTACTGGAAGATTTAGCCAAGCCATCAGTAAATTTTTTGTGTGTGAGAATAAGTCTTGCTCTATTCCTAAAACTACTGAAGGATGTGCTCTAGACATTTGTGGAGAAAGCCAGACACCTTCCATTTAGCCAGAGACAAATTTAACTACAACCTCAGAAGGTTCTGAATTATGTTGTAATTTGTAACACACATTCTTAATTCTCTCACATTCCGCTGCCATATGTATGTGAAGGGAAGATGAGGAAATAAATATTGTCTGAGTATGAAATAGGGAGTTGGGCCCCTTTGGATCGCAGGGTTCAGATGGGCAGAAAGATCCAATCCCATCTCAACTGACTGGGATATTTTGGTAACTATCACTGAGACTGAAAGTCATGAAACTGATGGTATTTATATGCTAGTAGTACTTATATCTGTCTCCTGAACTTATGAAGAGTATACAAATGTTTTGTTAACATATATTCAGACAATCAAGTTATACATCTTCTTAGAGAAATTGGGGTTTTCTTAAGTTCATTTGTTGATTTCTGACTATTAGTGGGATTTAAGTCAGGGACACACATCACCTACAATCTAAGTTTCTCAAGAACCTATTCTAACAGGTTCCTGAGGATGCAAAGTCAGAGCAAGTTAAGAGTACATATTATCTACTTAGTTTTAGAGACTGGATAAACAAATTTCTTTTTCATTAGAGACCTTTAAATTCACAGTGAGCTTTTCACAATACCTCCTATAGTGATTTTTACAAGTAAACTTGGAATGTAACCAGACCTTGAGACCAGTGTTTCCCTTGGCCACACTGATAAGTGCAACAATGATTTCAGACTTCTTCTGGGCAACATGAGAAGCAATTTACACACAATCAAAAGCATTAATTACTCGCTCTCTTTTTCAGACTGGTTTTTTTTTCTTTGTTGGCATCTACATTGTTGTTCACACTGCTAAAACACTTCGTAAAAAAAACGCACAAATATAAATTGGTAGAATAAATTGCTAGAAGCAATGGAATCTTACTCCTAACATGTAAAAGTCATAATGGACTGAAACCAACAACCTGATATTGACAGCATTTGTCACCAGCTGCATATGGAAGAGTGCAAAATCAAATTAATGGAAGGAGGAGAAACTTGTTTTTTGTGAAAGAATATCTATAGAATAAATAGGATTACCCCTGAACAACAGCCACCTTCCGAGAGACTGATAAAAGAGAACACAGCTCAACTCAGACCTACATGGCATTGACAAGAAAGATGTAGCACTAAAAAAAGAAAGCTACAAAAAAAGAGTAATACAGCTTATTAAAAAAAAAAAAAAAATCCCAAACAATTGCCACCTAACTTAAAAGTGCAATTTCCACTCTTAAAAAAGTAATTTGAAATTCCTGGATGCAATCTGGTTGATCTCCAACCCACTGATGTCACTGCAAGACCCTTAGCTATCTTTAATGATATAAGGAAAAGCTTACACAGAAGAGAAAATAAAAATTATCCTATTTTTAAGATGGGACAGTTGACTTCTTGTACAGTATCGAGGAACTTCTAAGTCATTCAAGTTTAGCTCTTCTGAAGGTTTTATCTCTTTCCTCTTATGTTCTTCCAACACTTTGGTGTAAATCCAACTAAATTTTTTTTCCTGAATTTCTGCAGTAGAATAGAATAGACTAATTCACTTGGAAGGAACCCAAAATTATCATCTAGTCCAACTGCTTAAGCAATTCAGGAATGACCAACAGCTAAATCACATTATTAAAGTCACTGTCCAAAAGTCTCTTGAACTCTGGCAGGCATGGGGAATCAACCATCTCTCTAGGAAGCCTGTTCCAGGGTTTGACCTCCCAAACAGTAACAAAAAGATTCCTAATGTCAAGTCTGAACGTCCCTGATGCAGTTTTGAATACTCACACACATCCTATCAATGGATACTGGAGCACAGCACCTCCATCTCCACTTGCTGTCCTCCAGCACCTGAAGAGAGAATGAAGTCACCCCTTAGTTTCCTTTTCTTCAAATTAGACAAACCCATGGTCCTTAGTGGCTCCTTGTGAGACATTCCTTCCAGCCACCTCACTAATTTTCATGCTCTGCTCTGGACACATCCAAGTACCTTGACATCCTTTACAAGTCATGGAGCCCAGGGCCACACACAGGACTCCAGATGAGACCACAAGAGTGCTTAATACAGCAGAATAATCACCTTTTTTGACTTTAATTAGATAACATAAAATACAGTTTTTATTCTGTAGTCAAAAATTATTGTTGGTTGAAAAGTTTTTTGTTGGAGGCTTTTTGCTATTTCAAAATTGATTGGCTTTGTTTTTACTTTTGTTTTCAGCACTGCATTTATCAATATAGGAATAAACATTTGAGGAGTATTGATAAAACAAGGATGCTCATTAAAAATTCCCCTGATCTAGAAGAAATATGAGAGGGAAAGTAGGCTTTTTTATAAGAACATGAACATTTTTGTTTCTTTTGCTCAGTTTAATATGTGAGGGACTGATGGTTCCTGGGAGTAGGCTGGCAGAGTATTATTTGGGCTCCCTCTTCTTCCATGGTCTCTCTGAGTATCTCTGTGAGTGTCTAGATGAGTTTTCTCACATAACCTAACCTCAACCTTGCAGGTCAAGCACAGCTCTAAATCTCTGAAGGCTTTTGTAGGTAGGTCCTAACACCACTTGCCCATACCCTGACCTGGTTAGCTGCACACTGGCTGGGCAGCACAACACACCGGATTGAGGTCCCTGTCCAGCCACAAAAAAAGCCCAAGCACAGAAGCGTGGTTCCACTGCGCTCACAGTACAGAGACACGACTTCACTTTATTACCCGCTACCATCTAAATACTTAGCCTTTCATTTATCTGCACGTATGAAAAATAGGTGTCATAAAACCTGCCGAGCTCATTCACTAAGGTATTGTGAGACTGATGATCACTGAATTATCAAACTAATGCTTTTTAAAAATTACCAATATTTCCCCAGATAGAAAAGTTTGACGGCAAATACTTTCTAGATTTCACCACTGTTTTATTTTCATTCCAGCTTGCTATGGTCCTGCTCTTCTAGAAAACAGGAGCGTGAGTAGCAGCCAGTAGCTGAGAAATCAAGGATCTCATCCTTAAAGAGAGCCAAGTCACAGCTCTGTCTTGAAAAGAATCTGGGATTTGTTTGCAAAATCCTTTTAGATTTTGTCTCTTTTTTCTCCCTTGCTATTCATTTCCTGTCGTCGTCACATTGGCACTGAGGGAGCATAAAGGCCTGTATTCATTCTGCTTAGCTTAAAAACTTAATTACCACATTAAATTGAGGCAAGCTTCAGCACCTAAAGAAATAAACAGCTTGCTGGAGGTAGAAGTCTAATGCTATTGACTTCCTTAAGAGACTTGAATGCAGATGTTGTACCTACATCCTGCAACCCAGGAAAAAGTGTATTGCTATTGCTGGTAGTAGGCTACTGATTTTTTAGTGATTTTGCAAGGCCTCAGGACTGAAATTTGTTGGCTTTCTTTCCTCTGAAGTTTTCTAATCTTACCTGGAACTCTGTTTCCACTTGGTTTAGCTGTAACTGCAACTTTCTTAATGATGAGGTGGCTACTCTTAATTTGGAGTTTTCACTTATCATTTGGAATAACCAAAGCTTTGTATAGGTAATAGTAAACAGTCATTTTTCTGCATAGGAGAATTTTTTATTACTCTGACAGAAATATATATGAAGTATAGGCCTGGTATGACAGCAGATGCCTTGGGAAGTGGGGACACAAGATGTAGTGGAGTGCAGGCACAGGATGTTTGGAGTCAAGGTACAGACTGATGCTGGGGACCTCATAGCTGTAAACAAAACACCAGTGGTCACTTAATAAAATGCAGGTCTGGAGCTCAAAAAAAACCAACTGTAGTAGCAACTCAGAACAAAGAACTCTATATGCTTATGCACCATATAGAGTAAAATTTGATTCACCATGAACTTGCAAGCAAATGACAATAGAGAAAGCTGTAAAGCAATGTTATCAGAAATAAAAAGTCGATTCTGGGGTAAGAAAGATGAATATATCAACATCATAGTCCTCCTTGTGGAGGAATCAGGAGATGCTTCCAATTCACTATACCCCACCCATACTTATAGTAATAGTAGTAGTAATAATAATTATAGTAACAAACTCCTGTATGTTAATATTTGGGACTTATTTTTTTCTCTTTCATTTTATGTAATAACTAGATCTGGACTAATAATAATTCCGTGATTAGACTTTAAAATTTCAACTATACTAGTAATAACTTCTTGGATTTTCATTCAAGATGTGTTTTCACTTTTGTTCATAAAAAGCTTTTGAGCAACAGAGTACTCTCCAGGATTCTGGTGGGAGGCAAATAAATCAGAAGGTCATGGGATTCCTTTCTGGGCTACTTGGGTGAGAGATGAGAAGAGATAAGACCCATGGAGTGGGGACACCCTTTAAGAGGTGAGGGTAACTGCCTGCCTTGCTAAGACTAGGAAGTGTTGTCCTCTTAAGATCTGAAGAGCTGGTTACTGTCTCTCACATGGTTAACAATGCATCTATGTACAGCTGTGGAAAATAAAGGAGTAGGTTAAACTCTACCGAGTCCTTAAAAGACTGCTGCAGTTATAATGCAGTAAAAATTATAATGGAGAGTGAGCTTCATTGACCATTTGGCAAGTTCAGTAGATGACCTTTAGAAAGACAAATTCCTCAATGCTCCTTACACGTGAACCGTAAAGAATTAAAATCTACATCTATGTTTTTTAGCTGTTTGACCACATTAAAATCCTCTTTTCTTGATACAGCCTGTTATCTCTTTGTTATGCAGTTAGTGAATTAATTTTAATAGCTCAATGTGAAGTCCATGAGAGCATCACATGCCCAAATAGTATTTTGATTATTATTTTTAACATTTTCCATCTCATTTAATTTCTTTCCTGCTGAAACTACGAAAAGGTCTGCCAAGAACACACTGGCAAACGGAAAGTACTGAAACAATGAACATCTCATCCAATGTTTAAAACATAATTAGGGAAGTACATGTCTTTAAGAGTAATGCTCCTTTTTATTAGTCATAAATTGTTCATTTCTATGGATTTTATTACCTCATGTCAGTATTATTTTTAATATTTTAAAAGCACATAAATATTTCCAATTTTGAACATTCAGAGCTCGAATGTTAGTATAAAACAACCTTCCATTAGACCTCCTAAAATTTGTTTCTTGTCATTCACGATCAACAGTTTGGATGAATTAATACATTTATGTCTGATAGCTGGCTGGCTGTTACCAGATCTTGGTTTGAAGCTATTTCAGTAGAAATAAGAATAGAGTTAACAGGAGATACATGAAGTAACTTATTTATTAGAAAGGTTCTCAGCTTCCTGGGAGAGAAGGGGATATCTGTTCATTTCCATAACTTGGCACCACCTTCTGCTATTTTACTCACTCAATCTTTCATGAATCACAGAATAATTTACTGTGTTTGGTTATCTGGCTCATGAAATATTTTGTGCGTATGCTCTCTTGAGATTATTCTGCCTCATTGATTAGGGTAAGAAAAACAAAATAGCAATCTCTTTCCCCCTAAGATATAAAATCTGAAATATGATGATCACCTTAGACAAAATATTTAGACTTGTTTTTTTGATTATTCTGATTTTATTTTTTGGTAGGATTAAAATAAGCCAGTAAATTATTGTGTGCATGAAATAACTACAACACAAAGGGTCCACTTTTTCCTCTGTCCCTCGGCAAAAGTTCAGTCTTCCTTGGGTGGATCCTCAGTTGTCAATCTACATAGGAATACCCATGAAGCCACAGTGATATATGGAAATGGATTGGTTTTGGTATGCAAGTTGACCAAATCATCCTAGGAAATATAAGAAGTGCCCATTTAGTCTATGTAACAGACAACATCATACACACCTTTATCAAAGGTATTTGATGGGATTGAAATAAGTGGTTCAACTTCCTGGGCTTGTGTGTTTTTGGTGCCACAGGAAGGACAGACTGATATATTTTACTGATCTTGGAATTTAGAAGTCATTATGGGACTATTTAGCATAAAAATTTGCTTTTAACACGTTCTTCACAAACTGGAATCTGTGTTTTCAGGGTAACAAGCAGAGAAGAAAAGGAAAGTAAATAGTTATAAGTAGGAATGCAGTGAAAATATCAAGTAGGCAAAGTTCAATGTCAGTAGCATAAACTGAGAAATTAACACTGAGGAATAACAGTAGCTCTTTCTACTTGGAGTTCCTTATTGACCTGTAACTTAAGGTTACTTTATTTACCTCCCTGGAGTGAAGACTGAGGAACAGCTGTTCCCACAAAGGCAAATAATTTACCCTTCCACTTTATTGTGCTTCAGATCCTAATCCCCAAATCATCCTCATTACACACACTATTTAATTCCTGGTCTCTGTCTTAGAATAAACCAATTAGTTTTCATCCTCAATGAAACCTAGAGTTTTTTCTTTGTTTTGGGAAAAGATTTTTCCACATACTATATCTGGGAAGTAGAAGGGAGTTTTGCACCTCTGCTCTATTGGTCACGCAACATCACCGAGACCTTAACAGGTCTTTCACACTCCAGCACCCCCAGGTACCCTCGTATCATTCTCTAAAACATGAAACACATGCTCTGCCTCATTAGAGAACATTATTCTTGGGACCCCTGGCATCATTTCAGATATTTCAAAGAAGAAAACAAAAAGAAAACAAAACAAGACAAAAAAAGAAAATTGCTCTGGGTCTTGCTATGTGGCCCCAGTGCAGGAAAACACAATCAGTCTGTATTATAGGGGCTTGTCACTGAGCAGTGTGGATGCAAATTGATCTGACCTTTCTGGCATGGGATCCAGAGATTGTTCTCCAGGTGGATACCTTTCATAGTGTAGATCTACTAAAGAGGTCTCAGAGAAAAGACAGACTCATAAAATATGATGAGGTGGAAGAAACAAGGTCCAACACCCGGCTCTGCACAGGACCATTCCCAAGAATAACACCTGAGAGCATTGTTCAAACTTTTCTTGACCTCTATCAGGCTGGTGCTGTCACCACTTCCCTGGGGATCCTGTTACAGTGTCCAAACACCCCCTGGGTGAAGAACCCTTTTCTAATATCCAACCTAACCTAACTCCCCTGACACAACTTCAGGCCATTCCCTCAGGTCCTGTCACTGTCACCACAGAGTAGAGATCAGTGCCTGCCCCTCCTCTTCCCCTCAGAAGGAATTTGCAGACTGCAATGAGGTCTCCCCTCAGCCTCCACTTGTCCAGGCGGAACAGGCCAAGTGACCTAAGCTGCTCTTCATTCAGCTTCTTCTCAAGGCCCTTCACCGTCTTCGTTGCCCTCCTTTGGATGCTCCCTTATAGCTGAAAGTCTTTCTTATACTGTGGTACCCAAAAGTGCACAGGGTATTCAGGGTGAGGCCACACCAGTGCAGAGCAGAGTAGACAATGCCCTCCTTCCATTTGCTTCTCTTTATCAAGACCGTTTGTACAGAAAACTATAGGAACATGGAGACTTTTATAAAAGAGTACATGAGGCTTTCATCACCAACTTTACTTCATGTAATGGAAAAAAAACAAAAGTCAATGCTACGTAATTTGACTACATTAATCTTTTGTCTACATTCAAATAGGTTGACAAATTTGTGGTATAAGAAAGAGCATGCATCTGGTTTATATGGAAATAACTTTGCCTAGAAGTTCTTGGAAATTTTATTCATATGGTCTTCCCTAGGCTAGAAAAAACTCCAACTTCTTTAACAGCAGTCAACTTTCTCCAATAAAACTGGATTTAAAAGAAAATGTAATCTGTAGAAACCTTCTTTATTAATGATGACAAAGCTCTGTGTGTATAAAAAGAATTTAGGTCGTTCTTTTATGTTCTGCAATTAATATAACTTTTTAAAAGATAAGAGAGGTATTTTTTAATGAATTGTCACTGAAAACAGTGATTTTAGGGCAGGTGGATATGAGTCACCATGTAAAGAAAAATGTGAGAAAGGAGGAAAAAGATAATCTTAAACATATTAAAAAATATTTTTAAAATATATCAACCCTTTAAATAAGTATATCCATTTAAGAAGAACTTCCTGATTCTAAGTTGTTTCTGCCTGTTAGGAACCGAGATGCAGGTCTTGTTCTCAGTAGGACTGAGACAGATGGAGATGAAGGGTCAAGGAGTTCCACTGTCTGTTGCATGGACAAAATCTCCTCAGTAAGGAGCAAAGAGAAGAACACAGAAAAATCTTGTGGTGCAGAACATTGCCCCTTGCAAAAGGACCTTGTAGTTCATCCAAATTAGTGCTGCCATTTAATGGCTTTTTTATTCAGTAAATGTGCATGTCACTAAGATAGTGAATCTAAAATTCAGATACCTAAAAATTAGAAATTTAAATCTGAATACATTCATATAAGCTTCATGTAATAGGCAATCTAAAAGGCAATTCAGCTTAAACTAAAATAGAGACTCAGAGGTATAAGAACAACCTCTGCTTATTTCTCTCCATTCACTACACAAGAAACCCAAGGAGATGAGCTCAGATTTCAATGCTTAGATATCTAAATTTGGAAGATAGAAATCTAAATTACAGGCCACTCTGGCCACATACTGACTTTTATTCAAGTGCCTAGCCCCTGCCATAAGTGTATGTCAGACTTCTCTAGTAGAATTACACACACCCTCACACTCTTTCCTTAAATCACAAAATGTGAGAGATAAAGGCCTAGGAGGTACAGATCAATCTCATAGCTACATGACAGCTGCTACTTATAATTCTACCAATGCTACATAGTCATAAGCTTAGCTTTACAGGTTGGCTAAACCAGATTTATGGCTATTTTGCATTGCCAGAGTGGAACAAAGCATCTAGAAGGTATCACTATGTCTGGCTGTCAGACAGTAGGTGTATAAACTGCAGGACTGGGAGTGGTAGCTCATCTGGTCCATTGTCCAGCTTCCCTCTCTACTATTGCCATGTGACTAATAAAAGTGATTTCAATCCTTAATTCTAATAAATTGCAGGGGTTTGTTGTTTTGGGGTTTTTGGTTTTGTTTATTTTACATAATTAAAGCATATTTTAGCTAAGCTGTACTTCATCAGATAGCTAGAAGTATGATCTTTCTGAGCAAGAAGTGCCACGACTTTTCTAGTACTGGAGGGTTTATTGCTGTTAGCTACATCATGCCAAATCAATTACATATGAAAGTCAATTCATTAGACTGAAATATTGTAATAAAATATACATAAAAAGAACCACAGACTGTGTTTAGTGTCAAGGTACAAATCTTTATCAGAACTACTGTGATTGTATTTATAGAGTATGGACAAGGAAGTATCATGAGTGAGTTAGAAGGCTTGAAAAATGAATCTTTTCAACTTTTCACAGCCTCTTGCTTGGCAAAGTTGATTCGTTTTAATGCTAAAGAAACATGACTAGAATAAAGTTGCAGACTGATATAGTATATGGGTGCATTTTTCCTTTCTCAAAGCAAAATGATAAAATTTTTATTAGCTTTCAGCCCAACCAAAGTCAAAGAGTCTAATAAGGAAAAGAGGCCTATTGACAAATATGTTTTATAAAAGAAAGTATTTGAACTAGCAGCCTTCTGGGAAATACCACTACAAATTACTCAACCATCTAACTGAACTTATATTGAACCATTTTCCTTTTCCTTCCCTTTGAAGGGTTTTTGCAGAAGCTCAGGAAAAAGTCAAAACTTCCGTGCTCCTGAATAATGAATGAATACTGTTCCTCACTCCAGTAAACACTACATTTTTGTAAAGAAAGAAAACAGCTGGTGCATGAAATCAAGCTTTTGAAATCACACATTTCAAGAAAAATTCTCTCAAGATACAACTTTCGATAAACATCAGCCTACAATCCTTTTCTGCATTAATATGAAACCTATGAAACAATGAAGGCAAGAATAGGGTTGTGTGTGTGAGGTGTGTTCACCCTAGCAGAAAGGCTGCTTATTCCTCTGAGCTCCCACAGTCTTGTGGAATAAAAGTGGTTTGTGCATCAATGGTTTTATGTGGGCTCCCAGACCATGTCAAACAGCCTATGACATGCTCTTCATTCAGTAAATGCGAAATATTGCTTTGCAACCTGGTGCCAGGAAGGCACCATAGCCACGGGAGGGGAATATGGGGGCCTAAGGATGCCGACAGTAAATGTACATTCCAGAGAGTGGTTAATGGTCAAGAAAATCAGGGGTTCACTGAGGCAAGACAGAGAGGAATGTCCAACTTGTTCTTTTGATTGATGGTCAGCAGAATGCCAAGGATCGAGAGAAAATAAGCACAAAAAGATATTTCAGTAGGGAAAACAAGGCATTAATAGTGAATATCATGCCTAACACTGATGATGATTTATAGTCTGGCTTGCAGACAAAACCACTAATCTGGTACTGCTAATAACACGAGAGGCAAGGAAAACTCCAGGGCCTTTTTCAAAAATGATAGAGTACACAACATCCACAAAGTTTCTTTTGGAGGTTTGTTTCCCTGTCATAATCTCCTGTAATCATTCAATTTGTATCAACCCAGAAAAAATTCTAGGGTGCCAGTTTAAGACAGAAACTGAAAATATTTCTGGTCAAGAAATACAGTTCTAGCTTCTCGCGTGAGGCAGAGTAAATTTAACTTCATGATGTGAAGTAATTGGGTATGAGGCACTTACACCTGTGGAAAAACATTTACATGACAGTTTTATGTTCTGACAGTAAATATATGACAAAACCTGTTTTTTTCAGGGACCACGTGGTTTACACATGATAATTTATATTTCTGAAATAAATGAGCTTTAATATATTTATTTTTTTCTTAACTGTGATAAAATGAGCACTATGAAATATCTTGTTCATCACCTCAGTTCTTCCTTTGCCCAAGGAGGTTTGAATAGCAATCTCTCAGCTTGAAAATATCCCAACTGTCAGGTAAGAGAGTCATTCTATGTTATCTCAATCTGTATTTAAGCAATTTATAAAAAGTTAGTCCAGGCAAAGAGATTGAGGGAGACATTTGAAAATACTTGATGATTAGGCAATTTGCCTGAAAGGTTATTTATGCTGTTTCAGTCCCCATTCTGAATTAGACAAAGGTGTGAACTGTAAGGCTACAAGACATTCTTAGGACACTTATTTCAACCTTTCCTGTTGACATTGCTCCACTTCAGATAAAATGCTCAAAATGTGATTGAGATGGAGAACAAGATTAGCTCTCCAGTCCTCTAACTAGGACACTTGCTCAGGAGATGGGAACACATGACCACCTCTCTCCAGTAAATATTTAATTGAGTATATGCAATGGAACCGTGTCAACAGGAGACATTGCAAGAGCCCTTTTATGTTAGTTTAAGTTAAGGGCAAGCATTTATTGAAACAATTAATGCAGAGGGGTGATCGGAATGTAGGTTTTTCACATCCTGCGTTTTACTGCTTAAGTCCCTGAGCATATGAGAACTTCCTCTTCTTCTAGGTACTTGAAATTGGATTTATTTTTTTTTTTTAATATTATAAATAGCCATTTTTTTTTCATGGATTTATTAATCAGTAGCACTATTGCTTCTTCCACTGTTACCACAAACTGACATCCACAATGGAAAAGTAGTGTTGAGTTTGTATTTGCAGTGCCTGATTACCTAGAACAGAGTAGAAATGTATAGTCATTAAAAAGATGGTGGAACCATTAGTTTGTTAAACTTAACCAAAATTATTTCACTGATTTTTAAGAGAGTATTCACAGATACCACACTGCAAGAGAAGCACCTGATATGCTGTAGTGCCGGGCTTCTTTTTCAGAGAGAATTCAACAAGTTTCAGGAAACAGGAGCCTCGTAAAATTTAATAAAAGCAAATGCAGGATCCTCTGTCTGGAAAGGGAGAACCCTGTCCATTTGCACAGCTAGAAAGCACCTTTGAATAAAACCACTTGGTAGTCCTGGTGAGCAGCCAGTGGAACACAAGCTATCAGAGCGCCCTGCTGCAGAGGGAGTTTCAGTATTGTGTCAGTTTTGGGATCCCAGGTTTAGGAAAGACCTGGACATACCGGAGTGGAGGGGGACACCTCGGTAATCAGGAATGGGTTGTAGAAGGACAGAGAGAACTGGGCCTGTTCAGCCCGGAGAAGAGCAAGGTCACGAGAGACCCTATGTCTGTCTGCAGCTGCCACACGAGGGTACGGAGAGAAGATGGAGACAGTTTCTTCTCAGAAGTTCACAGCAACAGAAGAGGAAGAAATGAACACAGGCTGGAACAAGAGAAATTCTAATTAAATGTAAGGAATTTTTTAATTCATTGAAAGAATTTTTAAACAAGTTGTCTGAAGAAATTTTAGAATATCTGTCACTGGAGGAATTTAGAACTTGACTGTACATGGTCCAGAATCACCTGGTCTAAGTAGGTCCAGCTCTTAGGAGAAGGTTGGACCTGCTGACTTTCAGTCAAGCTTTTTTGTTTTAACCTGAGAAGTATGTGTATGTGTGTTTATGAAAAACAGAAAAATTTGTGATTTATCACCAGTTTACTGAAATGCACAATTCTCAAGTCATGGTAAGATAATTTTGTTGTTTGACTATCACTAGAATATTAACACAAAAATATATCATCCCTACTTTCAGATATGCATAAATAGATATGTATATGCATATATGTTCAAGCACACAAGTATATGCACATATAAAAATTTCAGAAGAAAACCTCTCAAATTCAGTAGTAAATGTAAACACTATTGATTTATTTGGTTTTTATGTGAATAATTTTCTCTTTGGCTTTTATAGCAGACAAAAAATGTGTTTATATTGGCAATACTTCTTTCTATGTGAGCTACATATACTGCTTCTGAAAATAAGAGACTCCTTAAAAAGGACACATTAGAAAAGCTTTTTCTCTCACATGTATAGTTTCAAAGGTGAGAGCACTGCATTCAACCATAACCTTTCACACAGGTATTTTATCTTAAGACATATCACTTGTTCTATATTTGGAGAATATCAGAGAATTTCAATTGTCCCCTTTTTCATTGCTTTTTGCAGTTCTGTATCCAGGAGAGGCCACAGCCTTTAAAATATGGGAGTGGTCTTGTCCCCTTGGATTTCTCTTTCTCAGCCCAGCATGAAACATTTTTGTCTTGCATTATGGATCAGTGATCATTCTTGCTGCTTGAAGAATCACATAGCATGTTATTATAGCATGTTATTTATATTCACTTCCAGACCTTTGGATTTAAATTGTTTTGAATCTTGGTGTATTGGAATTTGTTATATTGTTTCAACTCAGACATAAAATGAGCAACAAGAGAGAGGAATTCTGGAGCTAGAGATGTATCAAGAATTAAACTGAGTGTGGGAGGCTTTTCATTTGTAATATAATTTTTGGAAGCTACTTTTGGTTGAGGGGTGAAACAGTCACCTAGCAGAAGATTTGCCTCAACAAATATGTATCTTTCAAATCCTTCATACAAAGTTGTGTTAAAATTCTATTACATAGAACAGATGTCTAAGTCACCCAGCTACAGCAGTTTCCACAAGGTTTTAGCAGAAGAACATAAAAATATCTCATAGCTTAGATCCATGGCCCGTTCAGGTTGCTATGATGTCCCCAGGATTGGCAGGAGATCCTGCTACCTGGGAAATGCAAGTAAACCTGGTAGCAGATCAGCTACTCGGGAAAAGCAAACCTGGAAGGAGGGAGGAGTCGAAAGGCTGGGCTGAAACATGAACAACAACATTTCCAAACATCTGAGTTCAAATGACCACTGTAACTGCATCCCACGAATCCCAACTTAATTCTTGAGAGAATTCAAGGTACATATTACAGGTTGTCTTAGCCCTTTCAATAAAAAGCAGACCCAAGGAAGCATGCTGAGAGGCAGATGTAGCACCTTCTGACCACGTCTGCACCACGAGCAATGAGGAGAACAGGGCTTTGCAACAGCCAAAGCCATGGAACTGCTGGTCAGCCTGGATGCTGCATGTGATTACCCAGAATTTCCAGCTTGCTAAAAGGTGTTATTCTGCTGTCAAATGTAAAGGTGATTTTGCAGTTCACTTAGGCAGGAGGATGCTTAGCTAAGCCAAGCAGAATGGTTGTTAGGAGTAGCTCTCTGAGAGTATGTCTGGTGTGTGGCTTCTGCCTTCTGAGGGGCTGAATGTGGCCCATGCATAGCATAAAAAAATATGGGAACAGGGAGATGTACCTGGGAAATTTTATTTTTTTTCACACCTGGACTTGAGGCCCAGAGTCTCAGTGAGTCAGTCATTCCATGTCAGTCCCTGAAAAGAAGCAGCAAATATATCTGACAAGAGGAAATGTTGCAGTTCTGCACTTCTTTTACCAAAAGATTTACATTCAAATGTAATACAACCTATTCATCTGCCCAGTACAGAAATCTCAATCCTTCGGCACATGCACATGCAAAATTAGGGGAAGGAACAGAACACATAGTTTTTTTCCAAATAAAGCCACAATGTATGCCCTAGAAAGGAGACTTCAGTAAGGTAAATGCCCTTCAGTCTCTTTGTGATCTGTTTAATTATTCTGAAATTTCATGTAGTTCATGCACATAAAAGGCATATATATATATGTATGTATACACAAACCATATATGCATCAAACATGTACATAAATACGAACACAAATATTCAGGAAGATGTGCCTAACCCCCCATTCTGAGTGGTGTGAATATGCATTTTCTATTTTGTAAAGTCTGTAGCTAAAAAAAAAAAAAAAATTACTTCTGTGTATTTCAACCAACAGGTAGGATACAGACAAAAAATAATAGCAGTTATCCAGTCTTCTTACTATAGTAAATCTTATTCTTTTCTCAGTGACCAGTTACCTAAGGCTACCAGATTTTGAAACTTGCTGTTTCACAAGCCTTTGCTTTTTCTGAACATCCTTCTTGAAAAAGTTGTCAGTGACAGCTGCAAAAAGTGACATTATCTTGAAATAATATCTGGAGTATATTTTTGGGGTTAAACTTATTTCATTTACAAATGTCCTTGTAGCAGAGACATAAGCATGGGATTAATCTGACACGGAGAACACACTGAAATTATAGAGAGGACACATTCACATTTCTCCTTTAATGCAACTTCCACTAAGAAAGTTTTCAGAATTTTCAATACTCAAAACATGAATCCAAAAAATTTGTTTCTCAGGAGCAAAATGCTGCAGAAATGCAGTAAGTAATTCAGAGAAAGTTGCAAAACTGGTTGAGATATCTTTCAGTGTAATTTGGTCAAATTAAGTAAGCCCTGATAAAAACACCTCTATTGCAAAACCTAACAAAGAAAAAAACTCAATCATTTTTATTGACACAAGAAGTTCTTTGAGCACCAGAACTCATAAAGGCTGATTTTCTATGGTTTTCCTTCTTACGGTTGACTGCAAGCTTTGATTGAAACTTTATGGGGAAATTTGCTCTTCCATGTGCCTTCTTTGGTATTCAGTAACAGGGAGATTTAGCTGCAGCAAGGAACAATCCACAGTCATCAACACATCTAATATCTTTTTTCATCACTTTAGCTGTGTATTACTTAAAGAAACCTCTTAATCTGAGAGACCACTCCCTTATGTACAATTGGACTGAAATATGTTACAATTTGCTTGGTTTAAGGAGGAAAGAACAGAATGAGACAGATCAAGGGAATAAAAAATAAAGAGAGTAAGTATGACCTTGTAAACCTTGCTTTGTTAGGAGAATAAAATTAAATCTTCAATAATAGAATGAAATTACTCCACAGCCATAATTAAATCTGGTCTCAAATCACACTTTTTCTGTGCTAGCATATAATGCTGTCCAGTCCTGATCCCATCCCCAGTTACCTAACGAAATCTTTAGGGACAGAGAACAAATGAAAAACTTACTTTGAGAAGCATTTTTGAAGTAAGGACCATAGATTTGGAAGATGTAAACCAGTGTGGAGTATTGGAAAAGATAATTCTAACAGCCATTTATACAGAAAAAATCATGAAGCAAAATAGATACTTTCTACCTTGAGAAATTGCCAAAGGGAAGAAAAACCTGACGTAGATAAACACAAAATCTCAGACTCAATGTAATATCACTAAGACAATCTCTTCTGAAATGCTGCTTTGCCACGGAACATATGTATGTAAGGATCAATACTTGTACAAATGGTTTATATACAATCTGTATCCTCAAGTGAATTTACAATACTCTCATGGGCCTACCAAAAACTTCATGTGTTGCCACTGTGTGAAAATCTGTTATTTCAAACAATCATGGCATTTCACCTTACATGTCAGACTGATGACTACTGGGAACAAGGATGAATACAATGCTGCCTTAACAAGGAATAATTTGAAAAATATTGCTATAGATCTGTGGACTATGACATATTGAAACTTCATGGGCTTTCAGTCTCCATACTATTCTTACTTATTTCCATTGTAATGCAAAGCAGAAATGGCACTAAATAGACTTTTACTCAAGACAGTTATCCAAGAGCCAAATATGTATATAGGAAATGATACAATTGTCATCTTCTTTGATATTGATATCTAAGTATCCTATCTGCCTACTTCTAATACTTTTTAAGATTCAATTAATCCAGTTTGAGATCCTTTTAAAATCCTTTACCAGGGTGTTGTTTACCATTATGAAATTATTTTAATATGCGTTTTCCAAAATCCAACAAAATTCAGGAGTGTACATGTGTACTGAGAGCATACATGTGCTACATAGGCTAGTTGACCCTGATCCCTCACAATAAGGACACTGAATGAAGTTTTATTTCTTATGAGTACTCTTACTCGCACGGCTTATTTGCTAACCATGGGAGGTGGGCATTTAATCTGTCAAACATTTGTAAAACACCAAAAGCAGTGCAACCTTTGACCCAGGTCACTAAAAATGCACCCATTTCTTGTGATTTTTCTGTTCGCCCAGTCTGTTTCATATATTTGTCCCATGCCTTATGAAGCATGCAGACAGGGTACGATCTTTGACATTCAGCCACCTGTGTCCCATACTTTTTGTGTGAAAGAAATAAATGACAGGCACGGAGATTAAAAACAGGCTTCTCTTTCTCTTTCTGCCTCTCTTTTTTTTTTTTTGGTGTCTTTTTCTTTCCTACATTTTTTTCTTAGTTCAGGTGTTTTGCCAGATGACCCACAAGAGCTATCTGTGCCTTAAGTTATAAAAGTTTCTTTCTACTTCTACTGAAATTTTGCTAAGTATATGTTGCATAGCTTTAAATGACTAACTATACTTTGTGCAAAAAAAATTGAGATTAGATCATTCTTTCAATAAAATAGACAGGAAATGTATCATTGGCCTCAATATGAATGATGAAAGATATGTGCCACTGCTTTTTCACAGTACATTAAAAACAACAAAAGAGATTTTGTCATTTCTTTTTTCATTGTCAACCATATTTCTATTTCCCTCCTACCCTTAATACAAGAGCCTGCTGACTCTTTTCTACATTTCTTTTTTCATTGTCAACCATATTTCTATTTCCCTCCTACCCTTAATACAAGAGCCTGCTGACTCTTTTCTACAATAATACAGGGGCATTATTAATTTTAGTCATACCTTGGATCAAAACATGTTTCTAAGTGGGGAAAAAAAAAGTGCTAAATGTATCATTTTATCTCGATAGCATTTACCTTATGCCTATTACCATTAAGTGGTGTGAAGTCAATTAAAGTAAGAATGATCTGGCTTAGCTTCAGGTGTTTCAGGGTTGTCCATCTTGGCCAAGGTACTCTTTCTGGTTCCACCCATATCAGTGAAGGGAGGCAGGATCATCTTTGTCTCAGATGAATCATTCAGTGAACATGAGCCTGCCTTCACTGGGACAGGCAAATTAATTTGGACTACTTCAGGAATAAGTATCTAGTGTTGTTACAGACACTTTTGGATATGCTGTTGGGCTGCCACCTGCTCTTCTGGAAGGGCAGAGATATTTCTCTTTCCCATATTTTTGTTGGCCAAGTGTGGATATTTCGATAACATCAGTGCTGTGTCTCAAATGAGACAACAAGCTTACATTTAGAAATGTCAACATTTTTTCTAGTGGTAATTCATTGAAATTAATCCTACCCACACTCTTCCAATACCACAATTAGTTTCAGTAGGAACACTTGTAGATTAGATAGAATATTTCTTTAGCTGATCCTCCACAAACAGAGTAGACTCCAGGAGCTGTAATTAGTTTAGACTAACACTGTCAGTGGAACTCTGTTGACTGCAATATTTTAGAGGTTTAAGTAAAAGCAAAAGCTGAGCCTCATTTCTTCAACATAGTAGCTGAATATCACTCTATTTATTCTACTTATTCTACTGCTTGTTGAAATTATTCAGTAAATGAACACGGTCAAGTTAATGCAGAAGTAAATTTTAGCAACAAAATTTCTCTGTTCCTGGTATACAGAACTAAAAAACATTTAATTATTCCTTTTAAAGATAATCCTCTTTAAATATTTACTTCATATCGAACTTATTCTGGTCTATATTTTAGATTTCAATAGATGTCCACCATTAAGATGAAAACTATGTCCAATAAAATACTCATATACAAGAGAATACTGTCGTTCCCTGCATACAATTTGATGCAACCAGACATGAAAAGAGGCTATAAATATAAAAAATCAATAATAGTGTGATTTCATCATTAAGGATTGTGTACTTCTTGTACTGTGGTGTAAGAAGATAAGAAGCCAAAGATCTAGCCACAGCTGCGAGAGTAACTTAAATGAAGTGGTTTGCAAAGATGAGAGGGAGCCATTAAAAAATTAAACAGCAGTATCTCCTCACACTGCTTCTGCCAGATGGCTTCAATCCTTCCATTCTTCAACTTCTGGTCAGATAGCTGAGCCAAAATTAAAAAATATACCAGATGCACTTTTTTGGACTATGTCCCATTTAATGTTCTAATCAAGACTAGGTTAAGGATAAAGGAGAATAAGTTAGATATACAGTGGCTTGTACCCTTTTTCAAGAGAAAAGAAACAAAACTACTAAAAAAAAAAATAAATTAAGCATTCAAGAGGAACACAGGAAGCAGAAAAACTAGTCACAGAAAGCATATAGAAAAACTTTCATATTTCAGCAGAAGACTAGATAAGGTGGTAGGAAAGAAGAAATATCCAGGCATGATCTGGCAGTAAAAAGGAATAACAGTTCTATCACATGCCAGAGAAGTAGAAATGTATAGGCCACCACACCCATGTTGGTGCTGATTTCTGTAGATGGAGTTAGACTTTACCAGTAGTGACAGAACAGGGAGCAGTGCTTCTCGTTGAAAGAAGGTAGGTTTATATTGGACATAAGGAAGAAATATTTTATGATGAGGGCAATAAGGGGTTGGAACAACTTGCCCAGATAAGTTGTGGGTGCATAATAATTGGAAGTGTTCAAGACTGGGTTGAATGGGGCTTTAAGAAACCTGATCTAGTGAAAGGTATCCCTGTCCTTAGCAGCTGGATTAGTCTAGACGGTCTTTAAAGATCCCTTCCAACCCAAATCATTCTACGAATCTATGAAGAGTGAGACATGCCTTCTAAAATATAATGTACCTCAATGAATGTAAAGTTAGCTATCCATTATCCAAAATACTGATGAACTTGAGTTATGTGTCTTTCCAACAATGCAGGTGCTATAAAATTCCCTGGATAATATGGATCAGAAACAACTCAGCTTGAATCCAGCCAGACTTACAGACTCCAGTTCAGTGCTTGCTATGCCAAATTCAAGGAGGTTTCTGAAAAAAAATTCAGCGAATTCTCTTATTTTTGTTTTATGTGGAGTTTTACTGTTTCAGGTGTAATTTTTTTATACCATTTTGAGGAGACTGAGAGTTTAATTAAAGAAACAAAAAAAGTTAATGACAGGATTTTAGCATGATGCATTATGTTTTCATATAAGTCACAGCATATGCTTTCAGGGTAAGAGATGAAAATATTTGAAGGTGTATTTCCAATTGTTTTCTTCATCTATCTAACTAATGAAAAAAATAATATTACTATTGAGAGCCAAATCCCCTTTTCACTTTATCGAATAGAAATAGAAAGGGGTAATGATTCTTAATTTTTACTTTTTTTTTTCCCTTAATTTCTTAAGATTTCTGAAACAGCATATCTAATTTTGAGTAATTGTTACTGGAAGAGAATAAGAACAAGCTCAGAATGATCTGCAAATTGGACCACACAGTCTCATTCCATTTATTGCTGGGAATACCAAATCATTTGACTTCTTTTTGAAACTACTAAAAATTACAAAACTGCAGACTATTTTTTAAATATGAATCTGTTGTTAATGACCTCTGTTAAAAATATTCTAGATGATGCCAGTGAAGTTACAAGCTAAGACGGTATTCAATCAACTTTCATGGCTGTGGAGTTAGGCCAATCTTAAATGGTTTGGAAATCTCAAGACACATCTTTTTCAAATAAGCCTGATTTACATTTTTTGCTGCTCCAATTCTGTGTGTCATTTGAAAGACAGATATTTTTGCAGGAGTCATTAAATGATTTTTTATGGGTTCTTGTACTTCCTGCATTACCAAAGTACTAAAATTTGTCCTTTTTTCTATCTCATTTTTTAGTATACCCTGAATGATATGTGCTTAAATTGGAAAAGACAGTTCATAGACTGTAGTGAGAAGTACAGTAGCCCTTTGCTCCTGTGGGAACTCATCTTAAACTTTGGGATAACCACCTTTTACTCCATAGCATAACTCTCTCATAGACAGTTTCTTTGTGTCATAGCCCTCTTCTTAAAACCATAGCCCCAAGACATCAAACCCTTTGAAGTGAAAATAGACTTTGCATTCAACTCATCATGATGAAGAAAGTTGAGCCATACCACAGAAGGCAGATTTGATGTGGTCATGAGAACTCAATGTGGCGACACAATGTCCTAATACAATCTGGAGATGTAGCAAATGTTTCAGTATGCTCATCAGTTTCGCAACAGCGTAATATATTTCTGTTTTGTTGAATAAAATGGACATTTTAAAGTCAAATACTTCAGAAATAAGTGACCAGGATTTCAAGCTGAATTAGTGTAGTTATGAAAGATGTGATTTGCAACCGGTTGGCAGCTGCTGTTGGTTAAAATGTTTTTAATCTCTGCAGCATAGAAATGTGCTTCCCATAGTTAACGATGTATTATTGGCAAAGGACAATGAAATAAATTCCAGATTCTATTCATCCTCCACAGTGGTGTTCTTTATCATAAAAACAATTACTTCACTTGTTTCATTGCTGTCAGGATAAAAATCAAGGCCTCATTTGACCTTATGCTACAGACAAGTAGACTGTTCTCCTCTAATGGATATTATTTCTTCTTTCCTACCTTTGATCCTTGTAAGTCAACCAACCATACGAGGCCACAAACTCAGAGGTTGCTTTAAACCACTTCTTGTGTTTTTTGCTTCAGAATAATTTCCACAGGACAGCAAAGCTTTTGTTTTTCTATGCAAGACATTACCAGCTTTTACAAGTCTGGGTGAAAGTTGTACAGAAATTTTATTATAGAGCCCTGCTAAAGAGGGCCAGATCCTTAGCATGGAAAAGTTTGGTATGCTTCACCAATTCTAACTGGGATGTGCAGATTAACATGAACAAAAACCAGAGATAACTCCTGGTTTAGGATGTAACTGTAAATTTAGCAATATTTATAAGATCTTTGGTATCAGCAGGTCAGGCACACCTTCTAAGTGAGAGAAATTGGAAAGTTCCTTAAGTGACAGAATGAGAATTGAGGGAGAGTTCCTGATCCTTCAAGTGGAGATACAATAATTCTTTGCACTGTGTTTCTATAATGAACCACTATTGAATATTTTGTGCTGCTAATCTGACCATTTCCTTTAACATTTTATTAATTTGAAATTTGATTAGCATCCTAACTGCTTTAACTCCAACAGAAAGGAGTTAAATTATAAAAGAACATTGTACAATGAAGAAATACAACTTTTTCAGTTATCAATTTAGCATCATAATTTGATTCTGATATTTATAAACTCAGATAAAGTCTCTCTTCTAGGCTTGAGAATAGAAAATTTTAGAAATGTCTGTGAGCAATGGTGTATTGACTTAAATGCTTATATACTTTTTATTGTTTGCTATTTATTATTCACTTTTTCTTTTGAGATTTCTTATCTCAAAGATTGCTAAAAATTCTGACTTTGTCTTTCAGTGTGAGTACTGACTAGGTCTCTTATTTCTGCATATTTCTGCAATAAAATAAATTAGAAAGTACATTCCTTGTCTCTTTGTTGTTTATTTTCTTATTCAAGTTCCTAAAAATATTTGTGGAAGATGGGATTTGAAACCAAGACTCTAAGACTATGAGGAAAAAAACCTTTTGGATAGTAAGAAAGGAAAACAGCTTTGAGACAAACAGTGCAATTATATGGTCTCTGAGTGTGAGATACTTCTAAACTTAATTGTGGAAGTGTGTGAAAGATTTGTTTCCCTGAAAAAATTTACAGTATTCTCATTACATTACAGGAATAACCATTATAATAATTATATTGCTATCCATAGTTTTGACTATTGCACACAAATCACAAACAAGCAAATTACTTAAGCCATGAATCCTGATTTCTACAGTTTGGAAAAAAGCATCTGAGTCCAGGCAAAGATTTGTTTCAAACACACTTTTCTTTATTGTTTCCCGCTGTTTAGCTTAGGCTGTCCCTCAGCAGGCTGCCTGTCCCAAATCCCACACTGATGTTCCTGGCTCTTTTTCTTTAATAGGTGATTTTGTAACTCAGCATTGTAGATTCCTAGAAGCAACACCCAAACTTTTGTATGTTTTATGTTCCTCTCTATGTAATCTTCTTTTTCAGGTCCTTAATGGAACTAAGGAAAAGAAAATTATGCAGAAACTAAAAGCCATGTAGCCCATATCTTTGGTTGGGTGGGTTCTTACCCACAGCATGGTCCAGACATAGCTTCTAGACAAGGTGATTCATTATCAGATGGAAACACATCCACCTGCATCAGCCTTTTTCTGCTCTGATTTACTTCATATGAATTTTGTCCATTGATCGCTGTGGATTGAAAGAGTTCTTTGTACTTTTGGGGGGTTCTGCTGAAAGTATTTAAAATTACATTTGGCAAATTATAGGAGAAATTTTGCTCTAAAAGTCTGCTGCAAACCAATTACTATCTTCCTGTCAAAACTCAATACTCTGCCTACCAAAGACAATAGGAGTTTGGGGCAACAAGAGAATATTCCTAGGAAGTACAATTAATTTTCTATCTCATTCTGTAAATCAAAACTAGCTTATTTTTATGCTTCTTCTGTGAATTGAAGCAGTTTGCTTCCTATTATTCATATGTTTTGTTCTATTTCCTTTTCATATACTGTCATGACCGCATAAGCAACAATGCTTAAAAAACCTTCCAATGTCTTTACTACAGTCATTACTATCGCAGAGTCACATAAAGACAGTTTCGTGCAGCTGCAACCAGTTCCACCTAGTTAAATTGATATTACAAAAAGATGAGAGTTTTCCCCTGCTTTCTTCATTGTTAGGTATATTAGAGGTAATTCAGGATTTCTCAGCATGAATAACTAGTAGGTATGCTGTGGACTTCAACCAACTTGTCCTTCCTGCAGAGACGAGAAGCAGGAAAGCATTCCAGAAAATCCAAAATGAAAAATATATTCTTAATGCAGGAGAGGTATGAAGCCTCAACTGAACAGCTCTGTAAAATGTGTTGTTTTCCCTTTTACCATAAATAATTAAGGATGGTAAACATCCTACAATAAAATGTATTTACTTAGGTTCATTGGTTTTCATATGAGCAAGGAAATAATCTAAAATATAATGTAGCAAGTGAACACAGGAGACAAGAATTTTTTAAAATTTTTCAGTCCATTTTCTATCTTTTTTTTTTTTTTTTTTTTAATGAAGATGAAAAAAGCACATGGAAGCATAAATCCACTACAAAAATATTGTGATTATGTTTTTGCTGGAGAGGGAGATGTCCTTCTAGATGCAATATATCTTGGCTAGTGAACCGGTTTGGTGTTACCTGCCAAAGCACCTTTTATAACATTACTTAAGGCAGTATGAAATTTGAAGGAACAGCATCACAGTGTCAACCAACGTTTCATCTAGCTTGAAATCAAATTTGACAATTGTTTCACTCCAGAAAAAAATGCTTTTGCTGTGCAATGCTGTTCCTGGAAGTCCAACCCGTAGGGAATCTCTGCAGAAGGGCAACTGAGATGATGATATCCACATGTTAAAAGAGGGTTTGGGTTGTGCAGGAGTTAATATGTTGATTGTTTTACAGAAAAATCTCGTTTCAAAGATCCTGATGGTCAGAGTCCAGATTATTTTGAGTCATTCACTGGGTAAATGACACGCTATAAAAATTGAGATGTTTTATTTCAAACACAAAAGAAAGTGACTATTCAATTGATTTTTGCAGGGTTTCATCGTCCTATGCAAACGTGGTAGTATAATTATTTTTTTCAAACTATGACCTCCTTTAGCTAGGTCTAGCCTAGAATTGGCAAGAATCACAGACCAAGTCTCCAATCCAACACAATCACAATAATTTATTCATATTTTTCCAGTTAGCTATGTTTTTATTCTTTCCCTACTTTTCTTTTTCTTTTTTTTTTTTTTTTGTCCTGGCAAAATCCTCATCCTGTAACCCATGTGCTTCACATCTGTTCTTACACTGAGTGGAAATGATTGAAGAAAATTATAATTTACCTTCTAAATGCTTTTCTTTTTCTTTCCACCTGCTATTCTTCCAGGAACATTTGACTTCCTCTTGTTATAGTTCCTCAGGTTTACTATGATATTTGGTCAATACAAAGCATACTGGGACACCCTCTGCCCCCGACAGCAACTGAAGAGAGTTTAGATCTATGCACTACATTATAGGGGAACCCCTGAACTGCACAAAATTGATTTTTTCTTTTTAAAGAGGTCTCCATAATTTCAATAAATCAAAACTGCTCTGAGCAACCTGGTCTAGTGGAAGGTGTCCCTGGAAACATGATCTGTGCATAAAATTAACTGCATCAACTTCTTCAGTATTTGCCAAAGTCAGGTTTCAAAGAAAGCAAAAAGTGGCTAGTATCTTGAGTTTTTAACTTTTCACCTGAATAAAGGCCCCTTCCAACCCCTTAAGATTCTATGATTCTGTGAAATCAAACAGTATATTTTTGCTTTATGGGAAAAAGGTATGAAGAAGTAAGGCACAGAAAAATTCTACTCTCTGCAGTTTGCAAATAGACCTAAAGGTATCCCTGCTGGCCACTAGATTTCAAACAGTTCAGAGTAATTGAACAACTGAGGTTATTTCTAATCTCAGAAAACTGGAGGTCAGATGATCCAACCTCATACACCTCACTCAGAGCAGCCCTGACTTAGACTGGGGTTCCTGGCTGTAAACTGCTCAGCGTTCTTTGGGTAGAATTCAGGTAACTCAAGCAAATTGATTCACTTCCCCCCATATCAGCATTTAGTGCCTCAGGTACCTCGGAAATCTCTATGGGGCTGTGAGATCAGGCACAGCACGGATGGAAATCCACCACTTCAAGGCGTAGGAGCTGGTGGCCAGGTAGGATGCCCTGGCACAAGGGGCATGGACAGCAGGGAATGAGCAGATGAGCCTTGACCTTCCTGGCTAAAAGTTACACACCTATTACATGATAGGATTTTCTAAAGATCAGCATAAACCCTATGTAAGCTTAAATCCTTACTAAATTGTAAACATCTACTCTGTGTATGCCTAAATTTAGACATGTCTGTGTGTCTGATGTGGAAGCTGAATCCCACACCTAACTTCGAGACGTCTATACAGTGTAGCACGGACATTCATTTTCCCATGCCAAACTACATAAAGTAGTATGGACTAAGAAGTAGAGCCCTGCATCTGTGTAACAGAAACAGGCCAAGAGCAAGAGGTTGAATCCAAAACCATCTCAGTTCTGGTATAAATCTCAACTTTTGATTCCACACCTTTATTAATGCATAACTGCATTCTGAGTGCCTGCCTGTTTCCACTTTTTCACTACCTATTCTGTCTACAAGGAAACCACAGGAAGAAATAGGTAATCATAGTTACAAAGAAATTTAACAGAGCAGTTTTTCTTATCTTGTGATACCACTACAATACAGTATCATTGATATTTTAAATTCCTGGTTTTGAGCTGCACTCTTAACACTGTTCTCAGTACCAAGGACACAACATCTCATCCTAAATGTTCCAATTTTTCTTTTGGTGACTTTATTCCTTTAAAGACATAGGATTTGAGAAGTTCCATATTAACAATATACCTCAAAACACAAAAGAAAGTCCATATATATATTTTTAATGTCTTATTTTTAGATTCTCCTGTTACTCATAAGGTTCCTAAGTGTTCTTAGAAACACAATCTACCTTTACAACAAGCAGTGCTTTCATCAGGTCACAGCTGGATGTTAGCACATTAGGCTTTCACCCTAGATTCTGCACACACACTGGTTTGCAGGGAGTATGTCAGCAATATTGGACTCGATTTCCTTTTGAATAGAATAGGCAACACAGGACTTGGCACTATTCAGAAATATTGTCAACCTGACATTGTTGACAGAAAAAAAAAGACTGACTCAGCACAGCAAAAACATGCAAGTTAAGGAAAGGGGTGGCACTGTAAGATTTAAACAAGAAAGCTTTACCAAAGTCCTTTCGTTTTTTATTTAGCTCCTGAATTAAACACACAAAAATCTTTCTTCTTGCACCCAGGTAAAATTAAAATATTTGTTAAGTCAACTTAGTTCAGTCTTCACAAAGTATGAAACTGCTTTCCCAATTTTACTATGTGCATTCAACAGGGTTTGAAAATTCAGGCTTGTTTCTCATCCCGGAGCACCTTGAATATTTAGCTTTAACACTTGGTCGCTGCCATCTGGGGAAATTGCCTGAGAGAAGGTTGCTTTAGAGTGGTGTTCTGACATACACTTAAACATGGGTATCAATGACAAAGACTTTCAGACTGCAAATACGATAAGAATCCAAATGACCTGCAGAAGAATACCCAGTCATTCACTGCTCCTAATTGCTGTAAATGCTGAAATTGTAATTGCAAAGTCTCTTGAATTGAGTTTTTAAAATGGATTATACCTTAGGAGGAAAACACTTAGAGACTAGGACAGAGCTAGAGCTGGGTGATATGATCCTTTAAGTGGATATATTATGACAGGGGTGTATTTCCTCCGGCCACAGGAAGTTTTGTATATGGAGAAGTGGAAAGCAATAAGTCAGTCTTGCAAAGCATAAACTGTTTCAGGAATATAATAAGCTCTACATACCCAGCTGTTCTCTGTGAGCCTGCTAGCACCTTTTCCTTCCTGTTGGAGCAAGTAACATCTGTTTCTTAAGTGAAAGAGTGTGAAGAGAATGAGCACACATAGCTATGCACAGAGACACGCAGGTGAAGGAAGTGATTTATTATATTTCAGACAGATTGCCTCTGCTGCAAAAACAAAAGCAAGGTCTGAATGTGCTTCTGTAAAACAATTTGTGCTTGACTTTTTTCTTTTTTTTCTCTCTCTTTTTTTTTTTTTTTTTTTTTTTTTTTGTGTGGGGGGGAAAAACCTTTTTTTTTTTTTTAATGAGATGGGGGAAAACCTGCATTAATTTTATTAAAGTACAATACAAAAACACAGAGTACTGAAACATCTAATCAGACCAGTGAATGAAAACAGACTTCATTCAACAGATCATTAAGAAAGGAGCTCCACTTCCTAACATAAGACTTTTTTTTGACTTCAGGAATTATTTTTGCCAAAAAGATTTCTACTTGTTCTAAAGGACTTGATGTCATATTATTCAGAAATATAGAGGTTGAGGAATTGGGATGTGCTCAATGAGAAAAAAAGGTCAATGGGAAATCTAGGAGAAACAAACTAGTTGTAGTGAAATTTTCTGTTAATTCCTTTGTCCAAGACACCAATTCTCAGATTTGGTATTCAGATGCCTGTCTCATCTTATGAAATTTAATTGTTGGTCAAAAGCACTGACTGAAACTCTAGACATTTTCATTAACAAAATATGTTTAAGTCAGCAAGGTTTCACCATGATAAAGGTACAGCTTAATATTAATAAAACCAACCAAATTCAGCCTATATCATTTTCCCTGAGCCTAAAAGAAGTAAGCTGATGACTAAACACAGTCTCATAAACTTCAAGACAAAGAGGACCAAAGTAAAATATTGAAATTACTCTCTGAAAATTATTTGAAATTGAATGGTCTACTAAAAGAATTAAGCAGAAAAATCAAGTCAAGTACAAGAATCAGGCAGAATGGAGTTGAAATAACTAAAGAGAGGTAATAAAATATTCTAAAGAAGTCACACTAAAATTCGATTGATTTTTTTTTAGGAATTAAATATACAAACTGCTAAACATAAAGCAGCAGGTGTGGTCAGCATTTGAACTTGAAGAAGGCATTTGATACTACATCAATTGTTCTAAGTAGTTTAGACAATGTGATATTGACAGAAAAATCCTCAGCTAATTCAAAAACTGCTTACAAACTGAAGCCATATGAAAAATGTTCTTTAGTTAAGTATCAAGAAGCTGATGGATGGAATGGTAAAAGACTGCTGGCATTAAATCCTGCCTTTCCTATAAAAGAAATCACTGATGTGATGGGAATGTGTAACAAGGTGCTCAAATATGCATATGACATGCCAATCAAAAAGGTATGCACAGGTAAAGCAAGATGTATTAATTCTTCAGTGGGACAGGACAGGCCCCAAGCAAATTATGTTTTGCAAAGAAAAACATGGAGACCCAACCAAGGGTAGCTGGTGCTGCAGGTCTGAGATAACTCAGCCCTAAAAAGACTCAGATCTACTGTCTGTATTCTGAATCAGCCATTGGAGGAGCCAGCTCAGGAGCATTTGTGTGCTCCAGGCCCTGGCCTGGGATGACAATATGGCATGATAGTGGTTATCTCAGTTCCAGCTTCAGCCTGGAACACTGAACACACGCTTGAGGAAAATTTCATCACCACAATAAAGTTTTCGTTGAATCCAGATTTTTTGAGGACAAACGTTTTGCCAAAAAATTCAAAGCTGTTCAATTTACTATTTCTTATTAACCTACCAAATGAGGACAGCAGGATTATATACATGCTTAAGGTTGAACATGAATATAGTTAACAATTGAATCTTCCATATGAAATAAATTGGTCATACATTACAAGTACATATTGGAACAATGTCATTTCCTCAAAGTTCAAAAGTACAAACTCAAGGGAAAAAAAATCACAAACCATAGATCGCTAAATTTAATTCTAGTTTTCAGATTTAGAAAAATGCAATACCTTCTCCAAAACAGCTTTTGTCGCTTGCACTTGGTTTGAAGTTCTCATCAGAAATTTCTCATGATTTTGTTTAGCTGAAGAGCAAAATTGGTACTTCATTATCCATTGATCCATTAGTTTGGAAACCGTTAGCTATATTTTTTTATTGAAATTCTGTGCATTTTTAAATTTATTAATCTGTTTATTCTTCTATTGTAGTTATATTCGGCATGTTCTTTCATTTTTTCGACAGTGGTGTCTGTTAAAGAATTCATCACTGTCTTTGGGCAAACTCAACCACAGTCAAAAATTAAATCCACCTTTACCAGAAAAAGTCATTAATCTACCTGTTTTTCCACTTTTGTTCTGACTGAAATGATGATCTGATTTTCTAATAAAATTTTCTCCACAGGTTAAAAAAAAAAAGAACTCTTAATTTATTAACCAAATTTGTTAACCAAACCTTCCTCTATTACCTTCTTCCTCAATTAGCAACAGGCAGTGTCATTTAGTCTGTTCCATATGCCCATAAACTAATCAACATATTCATCATGAGCCTTTCCTAGGTTCAGTGCCTAACATTTGGCTCTCCTCAGAAATGCTGCTCTCATCAAAGGCTCTCACCATCAATACCAGATATTACTTTGTCTCTATAAAATATACTCATGTTCCATCCACTTCAGCCAAGTAAAAATATCTTTTTAAATTGTCATGTTAAAACACCACAACTTTTTAATTGATCTAATAGTTCAGGGTCTCAAATTTGCTTGGGTTTGCTGTGCATGGGGTTTAGTTTGTTTTAGCTGTAATAACTATTAATAGCAGTTAAGTGACTTCTGGCTACACTGTTTTAGTGTAGTTATGAAAATACAATACATGGTAAAGGTAGGTCATCACTTAAAAATGGTAATCCTTTATGTTAACTGAAGAGCCTTGGGTGTTATGTAAGTCTTAAATTTTACTGGGGTTCAGTGGACAGAAGCGCTCTGTATTAAGACTTAAAATTGATAATTGATATTAAACAGACTGACTACTGCAGTGTTGATGTTGATGTAATTGTATTTTTGTTGCAATTATAACATTTTATTTGGACTGTAGGCATGATGAGTTCCCTTTCACTCATAACAAGCTTTCAGTGTAAGGTAATAATCATCTGGAACACTTCTGCTAAAATCAATATCCTTACCTCCCTTAAATTATATCTTGAGCTACAACACTGGTCTCTACATTTCTTGACTCATTCTTCACTCTCTCTCATCAAATCATGATCTTTTCTTGTGTTTGCTCCTCAGCCCTTTCTTAAATTTACACTGTGATTTAGTAACAGGAAGTAATGTTTTTATTCTCTATATAATTCCAAAGCTTTTCACTTTTTCAATAGCTGTAGGAAAAAATATTATTGTACTCATGCCTCTCCATATTTTTTCTTCAGGCAGAATACTGCCTAGCAATACTAAATCTTCTTTATCCCTCTTTTAAACACTTTTTTTTTTTTTTTTCCTTAAGGACACTAAAATTTTCAATTCCACATAGCTGGTTTATCAACACTATTGTCTGTCTGACTATTATGTCCTGTTCCTCAGTCTGTATCAACAGGTTAACTTTTATTTATATTGTCAGTTGCCTTAATGAGGAACATCTACTGTTGTGTTTGTTAAAGACTTCAGTATTCCTGGTCAGTACCTATTATTTCTATCCCCTACACCTCCATACTATATACCATACCCATATTTCTGCCACTGAGTAAAAGGAGCTGACTCCTGACCCTCAGGCCAAGTGACACCAACTGTGCTACATACACATGGCCAAAAGCTACTTGCTACTAGAGCAGGGGGAGAGTTTTTCTTGTTTGAAATAAAACAAGGAGAGAATATTTTAAGTAAGGTCAGGAACCAGATAGGTGTTTACAATTATTTCCTGGCTCTTTTTTTTCTTAAAAATACCGATGCAGACTATAATATGTTAGAATTAAAAATTATAATGTGAAAGATGGATTTAAGGGAACTGTTCACTTCCATTTTCAAGAAAGGCATTACTTCTTCTGCTTTCACCTTTGTAGAGTGGAAGCTGGGAAATAACTCATGAAATAGTTGTACTACCTCCTAGATTTATCTCAACATTTTCCCGTTTTCCCTTCCAGGATGTCTTAATTTCAGAGTTTAAAAATATACAGGAAATTCAGTGATACCACTTGTTGCAAACTTGTATCTATTAACATGTGAATGTATATATAATAAATTTCTAAAGCAATATTCAACAGGACGGTTACTTCACAAGGAAAGAAATAATTTTTATAACTTCAGCAAAGATGAACATAATTCAAAATATTCTGGTGAAACACACAGAGGTTAACCACACACAGGTGGACAGAGGTTAACTACATGGGTAAGGGCTTAAACAGCTAAGCATTCAGAGAAACAAATCCTTGTGTTTAGAAGATTTTGACTTTAAGTGCCATTTACCCTTCTAGGGGCCATTATGGGCTTAGTTTGTTTTTAAATGACTTCCCAGAAAGCAGCTAAGAATGAGCAAGAAGCAAGATTGGAGCACTGAACAAAGAAATTGTTCAGATATTACTCTATTACAATTTAAGAGTACAACAATTTAACGGATATAAAGAAAATAACCACAGAATCCAACAGTGATACCTTCCTGCAAACATTCCAGTAAAGCCTCTGAAGCATTAACATTAAAAGGCCATTCAAGTCAAACATGTTAAATATGTATTATACAAAAAAAAAAGGATCAAGGGAAAAATGCTGTTCTGAGTCCATTCCTAATCCTACTGATTTTGCAAAATACAGTGCAATAAAGCAAGAAGGTCATGTTCTGAATTATTTCTTCAGCAGTTTGCAGACCTCTATAAAACAACAAGGTTTTTTTGAAAAATCCTTTCTTCCTAGGTATTTTAATCTTATTGAAACTGTTTGTTTCATTTGAATTTGAAAATAACTTCTGAAAAACTCTACATCTGGTATTGCATTCCATTCCTGAACTCTTTCAAGGGGGTAATGGAAACTTCAACAAGAGGAATTAGACAGGAGTCATACAGAGCTACACAGGATCTTCTTATTCGGCTAACCTGCAATACAAATGATTAAAAACAACCTGAACTGCGACAATCAAGTCCAAAGGAACAACAGGAAGAAATTAACACGAAGTCAGGATACCTAGTCTCTCTAAAAGCAATGGTCACCTCATTTTTTTGGTATCTTACATTTCCTGTGGGAAAGTTCTATGTGAGTGTAAGTTTTGGGGAAAATTTGTAT
The DNA here is from genome assembly GCA_013397915.1 of Daphoenositta chrysoptera. Classification (NCBI taxonomy): domain Eukaryota; kingdom Metazoa; phylum Chordata; class Aves; order Passeriformes; genus Daphoenositta; species Daphoenositta chrysoptera. Next base: position 1,222,049 of record VZRO01000205.1, read on the forward strand.
TTGGTTCATGTTTATGTGTGTACCTGGTGTTACTGGATAGGGTGAGGGGCAGAGGGGGTGGAAATCTGAATCTCACAGCTTTTCCTCTTAGATTCTATGATGACCTTGCATGTAAGTAAAGAACAAATTTTACCCCCCAAAATGTATGCAGAATAATTCAAAATCATCACAGCCCTGATGTAAGCATGTCTATCAGAAATATATCAATACTGACCTTGACTCACTGACATCTTCTAGCCATCTGTGTGATTATACAAGCACAGATATTTTTATCTAATAGAATATATAACTATTTATGATGACAAAAGATTATTTTGCTGTTTTAAAACTAGCTGAAAGAAAATTTGCAGAAAAAAGTTTTGGTTTAAAGTTAGGCTGACTTGAGAAAAACAAAACTAGGAACTTGGAAGTGCAGATCAGAGTTTTCCAGTTAGCACACTCTGACAAGATTTTCAATTTAATGATCTGCTCAGGTCTCTTCACCACTGGCATCTCCCTCCACTGCACAAAGGCCAGAAATGAGGCAAAGCTTTGACTGTTTTAGTTAAAGCATCAACTTACCATCCAATATTTAAAGAGAGGAACACTGCAAACAAATTTAAAAGCATATGTGAGACAGCTCATGTAGTTAAGTGATGCTAAATGCCTTGCTGAATGAGGTTAGCTCCTGTTTTTATGTTCTGGAAGAGAATGAGCAATCACTAAGAGCACTGAGTAACATGCGAGGAAGATTTGTCTCCTTTCTCCTACTTTGCATGCTAGTCCCCAAACTTCCTCTGAGCACACATGAACTTTCCAGCTTTACAAATTATTCTGTCTATTGCTCTGTGATTATGCACGTGGTCCTATGCACCATAAAAAGTCAGAAGTACTTAAAGCTCTGAATGTGCAACAGTGCACTGTTCCACTTTAAATGTACTGAAAGCAGCTTTCAATATTTTGTTTCCTTTGACCATCACAGGTTCAGAATGTTTTCTTCCTACAGGGATCAGGCATAAGCTATAATCCCTCTTTGGTAACATACACTCTAGATCTTAATCATCTATTTATACAGACATTTCCTTTTTACAAATAAATGTAGAGTGAAACAGAATAAATATTCATTTAAAACCCAAATGTTTATGTTTTGGAAAATGCCTGTTTACCAGAAATTCTTCAAACAGAATGATGTTCTCCAGCTGCAGAGAAGGTTTCCATTAAAATGCTTTTATATTCATTGGCTTCACTACTATGGCAGAGTGACCCTCTGTTGGGTAATGAGTGAATTAGGGTTTTAGGTTGCATCAAATCCTTCCTTCTATGTGTAACAGGAAGGCTAGGGTGGTGTAAATTAACTGGTTAGCTGATGAAAGGGCATGATAACACCACAAGGAATGCAAAACCTGTTGATGTCTATATACAGTGTTATGATGGATGTTTCCTTTAGGAGAAGCTCTCTTTCTAAGAAAAAAAAAAGTTGTATAGGATGCATAAGAGTACAGCAGCATGCGAGATAAGAAGTGCACTTCCCAATTCCTTGGCACTGTTTTTCCTGACAGCAGCCTAGACACATGTCCACAGCTGAGCCTGGCTTACAATACCCTGGGCTGATCATTCACACCACATGACTTTCATATAAATGCCTTTCTGAAGAGGTTGCCTTGCCTGATGGTTGAATAACCACCTACTACTTCACAAATACCTCCACCACCCTGAAGGAGGCTAATATGCAAAAAGCATTTGTCTCATCACTTCTGTTCAGCAAATTTGGAAAAGGAGACTAAAACTAAGCCCCAGATCATGTGCAATATGCTTGCTGTCTCTCCTGTATGGGCCTACCTAAGGCTCCATCTGCTTCTTCCAACTCCTTGATCTTTCTCTAAACCTACCAGAGAGGTAATGTCTCCCTTTGCCACCCATCCCTTAATGCTCTAATATCTTCTGAACACCCCAATATGCATAGTTTCTTCTTGGCTGAGTGGTCTCCAGGACTGACTCATACTTTACCTCCTTATCTGAGGACCAACACAGTCTTTTGCAAAGAATGCCAGACTCACATGGGACCCAGCATGACACCAAAAGCTGGAATCCATTTGATGACTTATATTGTTTCTTGCTGTTAAAATATTTAACAGGTCTCATAGACAATATTTGGCATATTTCCTGGAAGGGCTATGGGTGCATTCTTAAAGCATGTAAATTACTAATGATATTTTGTAAAGCACAGATTAGTGAACCCTTCACATCACTCTTAATGCCTTCACAGGAAGTCAACTTTTCCAATTCAAACCAAGATTAGTAACATGCAGAAAACAATTATTGACAAATACAGGTATTCTTCCTCTGGCACAAGGAAGACAAGCACTTTTGCAAGCCAAATGATGAGGAATATATAGCTATTGTGTTTCTTAGTGGGACCAAACTCAGGTACACTTTGAGTAGTGATGAACTGACTTTTTTGAGCAACAGTATGAGTGAAGGAGAAAATCACACCATAGTCAAAGAAGCAGAAATGAAAATAACTTTGTGAAATGCTGTTGCTTAGTTGCTTGCTAAGAAGAAGTAAAATACTAAGCTATAAAACATATGAGCTGTGTGTGACTATCAGAAACTGACTTTTCCTACTTACCACTGGTTAGCAGTACCTTAATCCTACTGAAATCGTTGAGGACACTATTCAAGGAAACAATTCATAGTGGGCAGTTCTCACTGTAAAATGTTATGATTTTTCACTTAACAACTGTAAGATAAATTCCTCAAATAATAAGCTAAAGTCTGATTTTCTTCAACTTTACTTTAGTTATTTTATCTCAAGTTCATTTAGATTCATTCACCTCCTTCATATCGCAAGATGTGATTGAATGCCTAAAGTCCAGCACTGTTCTGACTAACCTTAGACTCTTTCTAATCTGTAAACTGTTCCTTTTTATAAATCCCTCTACTCTTTCATCCATAATGCCATTTTGGTAGTCTGTCTGGTGAGTCAGGGCAGTGTGATGCACTTTCTATTGTTGTTATCAGAATTTCTCCCTCTTACAAGATTTCTAGTTAAATAAATTTGACAAAAAATCCCTTATGTTGAGGATTATGACTTTATTAAAAAATGTTTAGGTTGTCATAGAAAATATGAATCTGGTCCTGTATTCAGTTCATCCCAGAACTGTCAGTTTAGACTTAATTCATATGTAAGAATATGAGATGAAAGTGAACCCCCTTTTCTTTGCCCAATCCACTGAGAAATGCAATCAATTAGGGCTCTTGAAGGATTGGAGCAGATGGGAAATACGAAGACTCAGCAAATTCTGTTCTTACATAGGCATAGGACAGGGGAGGAATCAGAAATATCCATTGTCTGCGCACAGCTTTAGTCAGTCCTTCCCTCTCTTGCTTTTCCAAGAACAGAAGCATCATCTCCTTGACAAAAGCAGAGCTATCAGAAAAATCAGTCAGAAATATCAAAGGTCTGATAATTAGGGTGAACGAGCTAAAGACAGTAGGTCTGTAGACCTGCTCCTCATAGGGTACTCTCTCTTCTGCTGGCTGGGCTTTTCTTTTATATATTAACCCTCTTCTGCCAAAAGAGGTCTAATTCCAAATTCTGCCCCTAAACTAACAACTGTGAGTAGAGCCATAGCACAGGGTCAGGGTCAGGGCAAGGTGGACATGACAGCAGGGGTTGGGCTTTAGGCTTCATCTTTCCAAAACAGACAGTTTAGATAGTTCCTGAAAGGGGAAGAAACAGCCACATGGATTAATACTGGGGAATTGCTGCTCAGTGAGCAGCAGACATAAAAAAACTACTAAGGTGTAAGCAGCTGTAGCACAAGTGGGTTTGTTTTCTTTGCTTGATTTGTTTATTTTTCTACAGTCCCCTCTGTCTTGACCTCCTTGTTACAGAGCTACATGGTCTGTCTTTATGGCAATTCTAGTCATATGAAGAGGCCTGTTTTAAGTGACCACCCAAGAGACCAGCAAATCAAATTCCCCTTTAAGAGCTGTGTTTTATATAAAGACAAAAAAAAAAAAAAGTCCTTGGAAACCATGGCATGCCTCTTTAAAATAAATGTCTAATAAGAAGCAAATTTCTTATTTCAATTAACATTTCATTGAACTCTGTATAACCAAAAGCTGGAATAAATTTTTGAAAGGGGATTACTAGAATGATTTTTCCAGAAAATGTTGTTTTCTAATAACTGAACTTTTCCCCATGGTATAGCAAGACAGATACCCTCAAAACAGAGGCACTCAAAGCTGTGGGCAATTGCAGAAATTTTCAGTCAACACAAATGATGACTATACTTCATAGGAAAACTTTTCAGCCAGGCATGTCAACTGCTGGACACTGAAGTCTAACCAAGGTAAGAATTCTACTGGTAATTCCACTGTATATTTAAAATATTTTATCTTAGCTACAAGTAATTTGTTTACCAGAGACAGTAGAACAGGTCTGCTTCCTCTTAAGAAAATTTGGCTATATTGCGTGTCCTGTGCGAAAGAAAATCAAACCTTCCTGTCTTAAAAAGCATTTATAGTATAGAAAAGACTTATCACATTCCTAAAATATAAATGTTTCTACAGCCACCCTCAAAGAAAAGAAAACATTCTCTGGATAGTCCGTGTTCATTAGGTCTAAACTTTTACTACTCATAAGAGTGCTTCCTACATGAATGGCTGGTTTTTACAGGGCATCTCAAGTCCTTCAGGTCTGGTTCTTTACTGTCATCTGTGGCATTTTTCTATTCTAATTGACAGAGAGTAGTTGCTGGAGAATTTCCCTCAAGTTCTGTTTACTATGACCTTTTCATTCTTCTTTTACATATTACAAACTGACATTCCAAGTGGGCTCCTTCCTGATCTCTGTTTCATGGGAGGGGCAGAGATTGCAATCAAATAAGTGCAAATTACTCCAGCTGCCTGGCTAGACTTTGAGGCTATCAGCTCTAAATGATCACTTGCATGTGGCTTGTGCTTCCAGCAATGGGTAAAATGCATCTGTAATTTCTTGTACTAACAATTCTTATAATGAGCAAGGTAGTCATTGGAGCTGTGTCTGAAAACAGCAAGCAAACTCTTTGTGATTATATCTCCAACCTTATTTGTAAGGACTCAGAACAATCAGTAACTCTCTGGTGCCCACTGTTCCTGGATAATCTGTGTTAAAGGACCGGGGAAAAAAAAAAAAAAAAGAAAAAAAAGAAAATATCAGATGGCTCTTTTTCACTGCTAATTTTTAATGTACTGACTCTGATTTTTTTTTCTTCTGACATGTATTCATCTTCTTGCTGTTAGACTTAATCATGAATTATGAGGTCTAGTTGCTTTTAGGAAGGTTTTCTTAGACTGAGATCAATGACTGCCTTTGCATACTACACATTTACTGTAAGTGCTTTCCAGCCTAGACCCCAGAGAAGGCCAGCTCAGTTACTGTGGAGACCTAAATGCATTCAGGAAAGGGATTAGGTGCTGATTGGTACAGACAGTCAATTAATACTTCAAAGGGAAGCTGACTCCTTGTTTTATGCACACAGAACATGGGATAAAAGACTGTAATTTGATGTCTTGTAATCTCTGTTGTTTCAGCGTTGACCAGGACAGCATGATATTGGAAGATTTCTCGGAAGTTAAAAGAGTCCCGCATTGGTTCCTAATGGAATGGAAGCACTAAGAGAAACATTGACATTGTGTGATCTGTACACACTAGCTTTCCTAAAGTATTTCAGGCTGCAGTGACTCTCTGGGACTCTGTCTGTTCAAGTCAAAAGTGTTTTTAATCTCTGTGATGTGCTGATCAAACCTTGAACTGTCAGGTCAAATTATTTCCGCAAAAACAGTTCTATTTATGATTAATTAAAATTTCTTCTTGATTGCATACAGTCCTTTTTAATGTATAATCCCTTCATTGTGTAGTGATTTGGAGTTTGGGCCCAATCCCTAAAATAAAAAGCAAATTATTTCAGTGCATGTTATGCCTATGCTGAGATGTATTAAGTCCCCCCATTTGATAAAGGAAACAAAAGGCAGAAAACTAAGCTGATAACAAGTAAACCAATATACTGTAAAGAAGAGTTTGATTCATGGAGACTATATAACTACAAAGCCATTATGTACACTGGATTAAAACTTCTGCCCTTTAAAGGATTCACTGTATGCCAGCTTTGTAATGCACTGATGGTTGTGGTCATGATTTCAAGTTCTGGTCTCCATTCTTCTCAAAGTAGCAAAGCATCAAATCAATATGTAAAGGCAAATAACAATATTCCAGAAGTTATTTTGTCTTTTACATACAGTACATAATTTATTTTTGTTAAAATGAGGAATATAAACAATGACTAGGATTATTTGAGTATATGACAGCTAAAATATATATTGCTCATTCATTATTTTTATTCTTAAATTATCACAAACTTTATTTTACTCTTCCTTCTTCTGTCTTCATACTCTACATATTCCTTTTCTTCTTCTTCTTTCTTCTTCTCCTTCTTCTTCTCCTTCTCCTTCTGTAAATATAAGGGAATTCCTGCCTAAATGAGACTAAGAATGAAAAAGAGAGAGCACAATCTAGGAGGGATCTTTAGAGACATGCAAATTTAAAAGTTCAGTTGCAGTATCCAAGTAAGGAGGGGAGGAGTGCTAGATTTATCTCACCCAAATTTAGACAACTAAAATTTAGATGTCTGTATGTGAGCCAGTTATTGTGTATGAAAAACTTTCTAGGCAGTGGAAGAAATAAGCACTCATATGGAATGATTTCATTGATCTATTTTAGATATGTGCATATGAATATATGATATTAGATATATGATATATTTAGATATGGAAGAAATTGATCTCTGAAGTGCTAAGTTATCTGTTTTTTTCAGATACATTCTAGCAGGATTTGATTATCATGAAGTTCATATGTGGTACATGAAGGTCAGTAAATTACACACATGCATAATTTATATAATTTTTGAACTGCCTTCAGCACAGACTAGTTTCTCTCTGTTTTTTTGTAAGAGAAACCTACTACAAGAAATGTTTTCATCTGCCCCTTTTTCCTATTTTTTGTACTGAACACAAGAGATTTTTTAGTAGCTGCAGATATAGTGATAATTATATATAAGAACTGATTGCAGATTGCTCACAGGAAGTTTTAAAAGTATGATTAAACAAAAATATGTATTAGGAGAATGCATTTTAGACTACTTATTCATTTGGTATCTATTAGCCTAGAATAATAAGAGGGAATTATATTTTTCATCCAATTTGCAAACTAGATGCTAAATTTTCATAGCCTTGACACTATTTTGCTCTGAGCAAGCTAAACTTTGTTGATACCGATCTGCTGTGCTGTCTGTGTGTTCCTATCAACATTTCCAGCTCACTTATACAGGTTTTCTTCCTTTGAAACTACGTGAAAGGTTTCTTCCTTTTTAGTTCATAGTTCACCAACATGACATCTTAGCAGTTTCCGTGTCTTCATATGCATATTTTCCAGCCTAGCCCAGGGGAAACTATTCCTCAGTGTAACAGCCAGAGTGATACTATGGCCCAGATAATGTTGTAAGAACTATACCCTAGAAGGCCCAGAAGTGGAATAGAGGTTTTGGTGCTTTCTGGTTTTCAGTTACGTCGTCACACTGTGGGTGCATTATGTTTCTGGGTTTTCTTTCTGTCACTATGTAACACTATAACTTGGAATTTTAATTGCTCCCAAATCCCACCGTTACCTATACCCAGTGCCAGTGCTGTGATAGCACTGTGATAACATGTTCTAAAGGGCAGAAACAAATAAGCATCTTTTCACTGATGAAAAGCTAAAATGTACATCAACACGTCTCTTGTGATACTGAGCTCAACTGACAGAGAATTTTACCTAAAAGATAGGACTCGCTATACAACTTAGAAACAATTCTTGAAGTACGCCATGCAACCCATTCTCAGGATGACCGTGGAAGCTAAAGAGCTATCTAACTTTCGGAATATTAATTTCCACCTGTGACAAATGTGATTTTGTTTCTCTTTCATCCTCATTTTTTTAATATAGATTCAGGTCTACTGAAAGAAAAGAACAGAAAAGGTACCCAAATGTTTTAAACTAGCAGTTTTGTCTGTGGCTTTAAAAGCAGAGCGCATATTGAAATAATTTGAAAATAAATTGCTGAGATATTAACAAAAAAAAAATCTCAGGGAAAAAAGGTTAGAAAGCCATATTTCATCTAATTTGGGTCCTAGTTCAAGGACAAGTAGTAAAATAAAGTGAGGTAGCTGTATCTGACACATGAAAAAGAACTAACCTTTTTAGTGACAACACTTAGATTAAAAAGTAGTTCTATAAAGCTTGAAAAACTCCCAAAACTAAAGGGTTTCATAGAACTGTGAAGCTGCTGACACTTTCACATTTAACCCTGCAACAATATTTTTGGTTACATACTAAATCTGCTAAGATTTGTGCCCAAATTTCCCATATTGGTCTGATAAACCCAGACAACTGTTTCCCACAGCTCTTACAGGAGCTGCACCACAAATGAGCAATACAGCAGTATCACAACAGCACCTGTAGGCCTACACCATCATGGAGAATACCACACAAGCACTCACGCTGTGGTGCTGTTGTAGTACCAGTATCATCTTTCATCCTTCATGGATGTACACAGGCCAACCAGTCCCCCTTCTCTGCTTCCAATCCCTGAAAATAATGTCTATGCTGCTAAAATACTGCAGCCCAGGGAAAAAGGTACCTAATTATTCAAACTGCCACGCCAGAGTCCTCTCTGCCATCCCCACCTTGGACTGTTCACTTCCAAAACCAATATGGACAAGACTGCCTGAAAATTATTAAGCCAAATTAACAAATCAGTCTCTTTAAATGTGTCTACATATACCAACTTGTGCTTATTTTTTTCCATTTCTGGTTCTGGTCCTCTTTTCAGGGCACATACTGAAACACAGCTTTATCAAACTGTCTTGTACTTCTTATATTTTTAGTATCTCTGGAGATATTCAAAAGTCATCTGGACACAATCCTGAGTAACAGTGTTCTTGGGGAGCCTTTCACGAGCAGGGAGTTGGACTAGATGACCTCCAGAGGTCCCTTCCAACTTTACCTGTTCTGGGATTCTGTGATTCCATAACAGAATTCCATAACATAGACAAAAGCGCCCAAATCTCACCTCACAATGAAACTGGAGCGTGACTGGTGTGTGGGCATGTCCAAACACTCCTTCTAAGCAGGAAATCCTAGCTGATCTACTAATTTAACTTACTTAAGAGGATTGTAGTCCTGGTAAACTTTTTTCCAAGTATGAAGCAGTTTTAAGGAGCAGTTTTCATCTGAGAAGTAAATGATACTGAGATGTTCAGAAGTATGATTTCAGTACAATGCCTAAGCTGACTGCTTCTTCATATGAGCTTTTTTATTTGTTATTCTCCTGATAGGATTTCACTCTTGGTAGTATTTTGAGAATTTATTTCAATGTCCATTCCGCCTGTATGATACACTTCTCTGTTCAGTCAGTTGTTATGAATTGGCTCTTTCCTCCTTAGCTTGATGCACTTTCTGAACAAGATCAGAAATGCAGTTTCATACTGTCATTATTCATAAATCACAAGGGTTGAAGGACCAATTGCTCTTCTGCCACAGATCTCTGTGCTTAGCAGCATTCACCTCATCCAACCAATGGTGGCACCAATTTCATGGCAGTAAGAATCCAACTGGATAGTTTGAGTTTTTCACTTCTCATACAAAGGCCCTACATGAAAAGGGAGATGTTTCACAGTCAGATGAGCATTTATCTTCTCATAGCTTCCCTTTTCCAAAACTCTATAAATAAAGTTCTGCAGTGTCCTGGGAGTTCCACTCTCTCACAAATTATAATCCCACATTCATACTCATGAGTTCTTAATTGTCCTACAACTTGTACCTACACTCTGGATATCCACTAATGTTTCTAGGGTGACTAATAGCAATAAATAAATTAACTATATGATTAGATAAAATTATGTTTATTCCCCCCACACCTAAAAAAAAAAAAAAAAACCAAAAAAAAAAAACAGCTCAGTTTTATGGAAAAGATGCTAGGCAGTTCCATGGAAAAGACACAGAGACTCTCATGCAAATTATGTTAATTTTTTAAATCCAATTAACATGTAAAATTAATTGATGTTGAAAGCACAAGCGGGCAGATTGGGACTTCCAGTTTACTTTCTGATTATTCACAGTATTTCTTTGCATTCCATGGGTTTTGTTGCAAACATACCAGCTCTAGCTCCACGTAGGCTGACAATGGAAATTAGGGAAATGCACACTGCAGTGACATCTCTTCTAGCTCTGCATAAGAATTTTGGTTTGAAAGCACCGTGACTGCATTTATATACTGTTAACTGCCTGAATATTAATTAGTTTGAGGGTCTTAAAACTGCACTACATTCTGTGGTGGATATGACCCCATATATGTAAATACATTTCTATTTTTTTAAGCCTAACATTCAGTTGTCCTGTTATATATGATATCCCTGCTTAGACCACTGAGCACTTCAATTCCCATTCTTTTCCTGGTGGCCAGATCTATACCCATCTGAACTGCTGAACTGTTCAGAATCAAGTCCCAGCAGGATTAACAAAACAGTCATTTCTATGAATTGCATAATTTTAGAAATGAATCAGTGAGCACTCACATGTCCAATACAAAAAAAAACACCAGAGACTGCTCAAGAAACAGGTTATAAAATTCAAATCCCCAGACCACGTGAAGAATTTCTTCCACTTGGAACTGGGTCTAGAAATGTTAGCATGGAGTACTTGCCTGTTGAAATTTGCTGACCGGTCATAAGTAAAAATTTTTTCCATCAGATGGTTCCCTGTGGATGGGACCCCACAACACACAGGCAGGGGTCCAACATGCACTTCAGCTGAACTCCTGTGTTTACCCATCCAGTTGTTCCTACTTCCTTGGCACGTATCTTTGCAGACTTAAACGCTTGCACATCTTGTATCAGAGTTAGGGATCCCAGCATGTTGACAGTTTAGGGCAGTGGCACATTCCCTTGGTGTGTTCCAGGACATCCATGCTGCATAACAACAATGAAGCTGGAACCTGTGATGTTTGTGAGCAACAGAATCACATAATCCAGTTGGTAGAATCTCACAGGGAACATACTCCAGTTTATAGCACAGACAATCACCTCTGTTTAGCCTAATCTGTTTCTCTTTCCAGGCACATAGTGGTGGAGCCTTCTCTTCATGTAGATGAAATGATCTTTGTCTCCAAAAGGGAAGAGGACAGTCTTTTTGACAGAGTACTTTTTTTTTTCCTCTGTGGATGGTCTTGATTTCTCTGTCTATTGGGGTGTGTATGTGACCACAGTGAGGATTCCTGCCTTGCTTGATGCAGAGTTTAACTGCCTTTAATCCCTGCTCCAGCTCTTCTAGCTAGTGCTCTAACCCCTGCATCTTAAGCTAAAAGACAAGCACCAAGTGCCCTTTTCCATATAGTATGAGGAGATTTGGATGAAATTCACTAAGCAAAAAGCCCCCAAGTGGATATATTCTCCTGGCATTTCCTTCTGTTTTGCAACCCTGAAAAAAGAGATAGGCATTTAAATTAGGTAAGATACATCCTGCAATACAGTCTTTGGATCTTTATCAGACCCAAAAAAGTCACTGACATTGTGATGTGTTGCAATCCAAGAAAGATCTCCATCTCTAACAACTTCATAATGTCTCTAGTAGGTTAATTTTAATATGAAGAAATGAAAGCTGTTAAGAAATAAAGCCCACCTGAACATAATGGGCTTTATTTTCTTCAAGCACCAGTTACCACGGCATCATTACTGTTAATACACTTCGTTGTTCTTATGCAAAAGAAGGGTCATATATTTTGTGGTGTTACGGAGTTGGATGGTTTCTGGGAGTTTTGAGTGTGGGGTTTTTTTGGTTTGGGCTGGTGGTTTTTTAGGTTTTTGGTTTTGGTTTGTTTGTGGGGGTTGGGAGGGCTTTTAGTGTTTTGGTTTTGCTGAGTCACATCTTTTTTATTAAAAAACAGTTTTTTCTTCTTCTGTACTTGAAACATTGCTGTACTCATGATGCACAATGAGTGTTTCCAATGGACTGAGCTCAAATTTAACTACACAGGTCTCATTCGATTCAATGGAAAGCATGCAGCTTAATCCTATGCTGCCCATTTAACATTAAGAACATGTTTTTCACCTAGTTAGCATTTCAGTGAAGCAGATTTGGGAACAACTTTGTGACAATCTCTGTAAATCCTAGCAACCAATTCTTAGTTAAGCAGATGCTTTCTAAATAGGGCCTTTAAAACTTCTATGTATTTCTTCTAGAGATTTTCATATTTTTTAAATTGAGAAATACTGGTGTGCATTTCTCACCTGCTTAGCATTAATTTCTGATTCATAATCCCTCTACAAACAACAGGTTTATTATTACAAAACCTCCCCACAAGCCATTTTTGCCAGTGTCTTTTCTATGAAAACATGGAAAAAACCCAAATGCCAAAAAAATGAAATGCCTGTTCACTTCCAAAAAAATGGTGACTTGGAAATAAGCCACCTTTATTTTAATGTTTTTTTGCAGTCAATGTGTTGTCCCAGCAACCTAGGTTCTTACTGTCTGGCAGAAGACAGATTTCTTTGGTTCCATCATGTTACAAAGCTGAAAAAAGGAAAAGGGAGACAAGCAATGAAAATTCACCATTTCATTATTCAAATATGTGAATTACCCTGAGCTGCAGCCAAGCCACGGGGCTAACCCACAGTGTTCTTCAACACCTATTCAAACCCTTCAGTGCTACAATACTTCATTTCCATTAATTAAATAATTACACCAAACTCTCTGTTAAGATAGTATTCAACTGAACTCAGGCATTCCAAAATAGTTATTCAGTAAAGCTTAAGCTCATATTATTATGCCATGAATTGACAAAGATCTTGTTTATTTCCCTTACCAGAGGTATTTTAAAAGCCCCCCTAATCAAAAAAAAAAAAAAAA
>VZRO01000205.1:1235049-1245500 GCA_013397915.1 Daphoenositta chrysoptera
AACAAAAGCCCCCCCAAGCCCCCCCAAACCCAAAAAATTAATCCCAAAATTGTAATTGATGACATTTCAGAAAATGGAAAAACAGAAGTTAGTGTCCATAAATCTTATTTATTTAATAACAAACTTTTTATTATAATCTAATGCAGTTAGTACATCATAAAGATGAAGTCTTATGATGTTTAAAAAATTATTGTCCTTGCTTATATAACGTGAAGCCCATAATTATTCGTGGGAGAAGGTGGTGCTTGAGCAAGTTTACGTAATAAGATTACATTTCAGCCTTTTTTTGTGTCCCTTCCGTTCCCTTCCCTTCCCAAACCTTCCCTTTCCTACTCTGACATTATTGTTCAGATCCCTCACAGAATTTTATATCCTGTTGTATTTCCCAGAGAATCTTAGATACTCTCTATCTTCAGTTTTAGTTATGTTAAAACTGAGGGTCTGCCTTGCATATCTGGATAAATTCAATGTAATTGAGTTGGATTTTTTTTAGGCAATGCATTGCAGAAATTCATCATCATGGCTAGGTTTAATTTAAGTTTTTGCAATGAAACTACAAAAAACTTGTTCACTTCTATTGCTCTGTGCTTCCTGCTAAATACCCAAGAGTTTCACTGGATAATGTTGTTTCTTATTCAAAAGAATTGTATAGAGCTATTGTTCTCTTTAAAACAGTTTTCCTCCCAGGGACAGATGCATTTCAAGAATGAGTAGAGTGATCCATTGAGACAATTATTGCTGATATGTAAACTCAGCAGAAATCAGAGGTTTCTGATCAGCAGGTAACTGAAGCTTGTGTATGTGTATTACTGTTGTGCATTTGCTGCAGAAGAACTAGAGGTGGTTGTGGGCTGTATTAATAAACAATTTCCTGTAAAGACAGAGAAACATAAACGCCAAGGGCTGGGAAGGACACTGATGTGTAAAGTTCACCTATCTAAAATTCACCTATCTAGAAAAAAAGATGATTTCAAATCAGAGAGGTTCAAAGAAGGGAAGATGGAACGATTAGGGAAGCCTTTTGTCCAAGACTAGATGAGAATAACACAGGGGTTTTTGGTCTAGCAGAACAAAAGTTGGGCAGAGGTATTATTACCCTGTATAAATGTATTGGTGAAAAAATACCCGTGAGAAAGAAAGGTTATTTAAATTAAAGGATAACGCTGGAAGTAGAAAAAATATGTGTAGGCCTTTCCTAAACCCGTGCTGGCTGGGCCTGACCACCTGGTTGTGCTGTATGTGTTGCATCATGGCACTCAAAATGTTCTGCTGTGGGACCTTCCACAGTACTGAGGTCAGGCTGACAGACCTGGAGTTCCTCAGATTGTCCTTCTGGCCCTTCTGGTGGATGGGCATCACATAAGGCAACCTGTGGTCATCTGAGAGCTCCCCAGTTAGTCAGGACTGTTGATAAATGATGGAGAGTGGCTTGCTGAGCTCCTCTGCCCGATCCCTCGGGATCCTCGGGTGAATCCCCTCTGATCCCATAGACTTGTGAGCACCTAAGTGGCACAGCAGGTCACCAGCTGCTTCCTACTGGATTGCCAGAGTAGGAATTGGATTGCAGAGTCTAGGCAAAGAAGTCACCGTGTCTGACAGATCAGAGGTCTGACTGCTCTGAGGATCACCAGTCTTTCTGTTGAAGACTGAGGCAAAGAAGTCACCAAGTACCTCAGCCTTTTCAGTCATCCTTGGTTACAATGTTACCCGCTGCATCCCATAAAGGATGGAGATTTTCCCTATCCCTCCTTTTTTTGTTAAAGTGTTTATAAAACCACTTTTATTATCTTTCACAGCAGTGACCAGATTGAGTTCTAGCCAAACTTTTGCCTTTCTAATTTTCTTTCTACATGACTCAACGACATCCTTGTACTGTTCCTGAATTGCCTCAGAACAATAGGGTTCCGGAAGAGTAATCTCGTTGCAGTGATGTGAAAAAGACTTGTTTTACTCTCATTTTTTACTTGATTATAATAAATATATGAAATTCTGTAGGATTTAATAACAGGGACTTAGGTCACTGAGGTGTGTGGTCCTTTCTTGTCCCACAATACTCAGCCTATATATGCTCAGTGAAATTTTTGCAATAAATCTCTCTCCTAGTGGTCTTCATGGATCAAGTAGGAGAAATGTAACTTTGCACACTATACATTATTTTGTACTATAATAAAAATGGCACCAAAATTTAAGTTTACCATGACACAGCAATGGAAAGAACTAAATGCATAAAAGGGCTTTAAAAAGGGGTAACTGAAAATATTGGACAATAGTACAAACAAAATTTTGTTGTATAAAACAACTTACACATGACAAATTCAGGAAAACCAAAATCAATTACCAAGATCCAGCTTATCTCAAGATGAGCTTAACAGACATTAAAAAAAATAGATTCTTTTATATCACTAAATTAAAGGATACTACATGCAGAAGCCTTCTTTCAAATAAAGTTTCAGAGATGAAGAACAATCCCTTAGTTTCTTCTTCTCCAGTCAGATTTTGTTGGGGTTTTTTTGGGTTTTTTCCTGCAAATCTTCATCAGTCAATATCAGTTGAGTATGATTGAATTGACTATTCTTGCTATCCTTTTCCTAATGAATAAATGAATAAATACCCCAATCACATTTCCATCCAATTATGCAGGCTTTCCACAGAGAATTTGTGTGATGTGCAAATGCCCACTGTGTTTATTCTCTCTCCTCTATCTTCCAACAGGAAGCTTGCTGGTGTAACCCTCAATTTACAGACTGGGAAGATATACAGACTCAGTTTACATTGTTCTTTTTTATGATGATTTGAAGCAATAGGATTGTTGTCTGAACAGCTTGGTAATTACAGTTAGGGACTCTATGAAAGGTTGAACTGAATCTTGTCTCTGTGAGACAAATGCAAAAGTGCACACTCCACTTAGAACAGTGTGTTTATGTTATACACTGTAATAACCATATCAATTTATTTTATTCCATCCCACCCAAAGAAGAATAATTTCCATCAAGTTTTCCCAAGCCTATCACACTAGGTTTTTTGAATAGATTTTTAGAACTACTGCCATCTATGCCATGAAGTTTTCCTTTTTTCAACAGTCTCCTCATCTTGCTTTCACAACAACTTAGTGTTCAGTCCAACACGAATCAGAAAGTCTACCACCTTCACAAGGCATCATCGGAGAAATTGGATGCAATTTACCATTATAAAATTGGAAAGAAAGCCTGGAGGAAAAAGGTGGAGCTCTGGGAACAAGTAACAGTGTGGGAAGATGTCACGCTGTGTCCACTTCAACGCCCGGAGCGGCCTTGGCAGCCGACAGTTATGTCGGTGTTCCGGTCGGTAACCGAGAACACAGCCAGTGTCCCAATATGGGATCACTGCCACTCAGCCCTCAGGTGGTACTCACGACAGCAGAGACAAAGTAGAAGAAGTCACTCTTAGCTGCAACACTTACCAGTTTACAGAAGGGAAAAACAACTAAAAGCACAGAAAGGAAACTGACAGCGGTTTTTATACAGACAGAACTCAGGGGTGGATCTAAGGGATAAACCAATGGGAAAATGACAAGGGGTGACAAGCAACCAATAAAGTACAATAATGGGAGGAACATGTTCAAACAAACCAATCACAATCATAACTGAAAAGAACTTTCCAGAGTAAATTATAATATTTAACAGTACTTATGAATAAACATAATCAGTATAACCAATAAGGAACATGGGTGCATAGAGCTTTCCAGAAAGGGGTGGAGATGCTTGGGTGAATGGCAGCTAGGGGGTAGAGCCTTTTCAACACAGAAATGTAGAACCACTGTTGTGGGTGGGGGAAACCCGCCCACTCAAAAGCCATCAGGTCTACCACTAGATCCATGCACCGCAACAGGAAGATGTGGAAATTCCAATGATCATCTCTGCCACAGATGGGGAGGAGTGCAGGAGCACAGATAAGAAGGCATATAAGAAGATAAGGATGTTGACCCTGTTATAAGGGAAAAAAAATGACCAAAGTTCATCATTCCACCTTTTCCCTTATTTTAAATGACAAGGGCTATTTCATGCTTCTCTCTAAACACATGCATCATGTCTTAGACATTACTGATAAAGTATTTTGAAATTACATCCTAAATGAAGCCTAAGATGCTAAATTCATGCTCTGCCACACAAATTAGTATTGAAAAATGTGAAAATAGTTGCATTACAATTCTCAACAACCAGATAATACCAAGCACAAAGAATGGGAGTCTTTATACCTCTCTAGTACTTGGATCCCATCTCCTTAGCTCAGACACTTAAAAAAGGTGTCATTTCACCCTGAGTTTGCTTTGTTACTCGGGGAAAAATATAGATAAATTGTTGACTAAATGAAATGTGCACAGACCAGTTTAAGCCTCCATGTTTAAGAATACTGATGTTTTATGAGAAAAAGTTTGGACTGGAAGCATATTCAAGTACAGCCTTAACTTTAAAAGGCCAGTTATGCAGCCAAATATTATAGAGCTGATCATCACTCTTGTGCTTTGCTCTTGAGCTGTAAGGCTGTAGGCAGCAAAAATCCCAGGGTCGTGATTAGAAGTATAATATGAAAGAGTTTAACAATTTCAGATTTTGTGGCATTATAAGTGTTCTTTTTGATGTAAGCAAGGCAGAAATCATGGCAAAATCATTTCTACATGGAAAGCAGTGAGCAAGTTCATAAGTCTTTCAGCCCTTTAAGAGTAGTCTTTTAAATTTTAAAAATCACTTAGGCCTTTTGGCCTGTGAAAAGCCAGTATTTGTAGAAGCTGATGGACTTTTTATTTCCTGACACTTTAATAAAATATTATGCCATTTAAATGCCTTATTGTATATATTATCCATTGATTTAGGTACGTTTTCTTCCTTTGAATCCTTACTATACAGATCTGTTGTTTTCTGAATTGATTTTGCTGTCTCAGCAACAGTGAGGCATAGACACTTTTTTGGCTTCCATCTGAATGAACAATTTCCTAGTTAGACACACTGGATTTGGAGTTGGGTCAATAAAAGCTTTACTGTGTCCTTTCTCTTTCCTCACACAGCTTGCAAAAGAGAACTAAATTCCATTCATCCTTTCACTGGCCACTGTGGAATCTTTAGCAATGCAATTCTGGCTGGGATGAGGAAACATGGCAAGAAATTGGAAGAAACACAAATAAGAATTCTTTATTTCCCATGCTCACTGCCCTGAAGATCTGCTGCCCCTGGGAATGCATGTGAATTTCCTGGACTTTTACTATTTGTCTCTGACAGTGAATTTCTTTGGAAGCATAACATGCTAGATATCAAAAGATGATTTAGCTTAATCCTGCTGTTTCTGATGTGGCTAACTGTAAGTTATTTGCAAAACAAGACCGTTTTGAGTGGTTCTTGGCAACATGAACATAAAGGATCATTGAACAGTTTTCATGCAAAGAATACTTCTATCTTTTGAAAACATAACCTTAACCATGTTTTAATAAAGTGTTTTCACTCTAATCATTGTGGACAGATGTAGATTTCAAATATTCTGGAGTACTACATAATTGTTTGCAAGGATATACATTAAAATTTATTTGGCTGTTGTTTTTTACTTGCTTTTTTATGTTAAATAATGCTTTTATAGATAGTCTATTCACAGTAAAAACTACTAAGATAGAAAGATATCAATTTAAATTATAGAAATTTCCAAAATAATTTCTGATGTCTTCAATTTTATGCTTCTCCATCAGCTTGTGTATATATATGTATATATCAGCTCTGTTGTCCCATTCTTTAAGACTTTTTTTCTTCCATCATTTCTACGTTGACATCTCATGCACATAAACAGGAGATATTTTTAAAAATCAGTTCCTAGCACAGAAGTAGTTTTCCTATAAACTTAATCAGAGCAATAATTTCACCGTAAGTCTTTATCTGCGCACGTATCAGACATGCAGGTGCATAAGAGTGTGCATTTAAAACCCTTTTAGGAATAAATCCAGGACTCACCTAAGGCTAGATATATGTGTTCATATGTGACACAGTAAAGTAGCCCAGGGGATCTGCTGGAAGGAAAAAAAGATGATGAGAAACTCCAGCAACTTTTGCCAATTCCTGAAAGTACACAGGAAAACAAAGCTTTCTCTACAGTTTCTTTATGCAGTTATAGGAGAGATCAGTGTGGTTCACGTTGCACTTGACCTCTTCTGACCTACCCATCCCTAATGGGGTAACTAAGTGCTCACAGCAAGGTTGAGTGGAGACCATCTACTCCTGCTCTGTGCCCACACCAAGAGCTGCAGAGAATTCTTTGCTTCAAAGAAGTGCTGCAAAATTGTCAAAGAATTTCAGTTTTAAAATGAGGATATACAGAACCATCCCAGAGGTCATTTGTAGAACTAAAAAGAAATGAAAGAAATTGAATTAAAGAATAATTTTTAAATCATTTCTCTTTAAATATAAATCACGTGTTTTGAAATTTGCCAAAGGGTTCCACAAATGAGTTTGCAGACGGTTCATTCACTGAAAAAATTTCTCTCTTTGCAACACCCTAACATTCTAATCCTCTGATTAGGAAGACACAAACCACAGGGGTCACTTTAAAGCTAACATTTTGAACATTTTCTTTCATCACCTTTGATATGAGCTCTCTTTCAGTGGGATTTTCATGCCATTAGATAAATCACCAAATAATATCTGTGTCACAGCAGTTCTTCTGAGTGAAGACTATGTAATATGTAACTTGTCAAACTAGCTATGGAGTCTAAGTTTTATTTCCTCTTCTTTTTCACATTTTTATGACAGAAAAACAACTTTGAATAAGAATAGGACTTTGAGAGGCTACTACATGGTTATGTTCTGCTGCAGAGCTTCAATTTTCAGTGTACTAACATTTTTATAGCATCATTAGTTGATTTTAATTAGGGCAGAGAGGATAACTGAATTTGAAAGGAGAAGGCAGGAAGATGAAGGAATAAAAATACTATTGTTTTGGGGTTTACAGTGAATTTCTTTTTTTTTTTTTTTTTTTTTTTTTTTTTTTGTTCATTTTTTTTTTGAANCCCTTTTGCTTAGTAAGTAAACAACAGAACAACAGATCTGTAAGAGCAGGACACAAATAATTCAATTCTTAGACAACTAAATTGCTGGAAGGTAGAATGTTCAAGACTCCTTAAAATGCAAAATCACAAATGGAATATGACCTGGATTCTAGATTTGTTTTCAAGTTTTCACAGAAGAAACCAGTGCACATGGGTTACTGGAAGAACAAGTGTTTCAAGGGCTTTTCTCTCATAGGAAAGTGAGTAGGAAGGGCAGCAGGACCTGCAGGACCAATGAATGTTCTGTACTTGTTTTGTGTTTTCTATATTGGGAGTTAGCTTTTTCAAAGTTAGGTTTTTCAAAGGTAGAAATTATAAAAATCATGCTGATGAGACGAATCAAGGAATGTGTGAAGAAATTCTCAGAGAGGTTATTTAGTCAAACATCTTTAGGATTAAATCCTAAGGATTAGGATCCTAATCCTAATCCTAATCCTATATGGCTTAGGGATTTATAAGAGAAATGAACAACATGGAAAATTTTTCATTTCTCTCAATACAAAGATGGAGGGAAGAGGAAGTCTTGACAATATAAAGTAGAAATACTTCAGAAAGATACCAAGCAGTTCTGGAAAGAGGTTTCTTAATTATTTGTTCTGAAAAATTGGGATAATTTTTGAATAAAGTTCTTACTAATAATCAGAGCTATATATAGTATCAAGATAAACCCAATGTTGCTATACCATACATATTGATTGAAGCCCATATTCCAACAAAAATGGTGTGATGCAAATTTTTTTTACACAACAGAACCATGAAAAATGATATCTTCATGACCAGGGTGTAGCAAAACCCCAGTACAATTGGAAAAAAAAATATCCTGAATTAGTGATTATGATCAGATTATGTTAAAGTTACGCTATAAAGAGAAATAAAAGCAAATACATTTTTAACAATTTCTATTTTAATAAGAAAGTTCTTGAAAAATTCAGGAAATCAGTGAAAGTTGAGTGGATTTGTAAAGTTTAAAAGCTTGTCTGAGAAAGAATCTTGGAACTACTTTAAATCACAGATTGAAAGCCAATACATGTACTACAAGTAGACAGAAAATGATTGAGAGGGAAAGATACAAGGCCTAACTAGATAACTATTCCATTCATGCTGAGAATCATTTAGTAACCAAGGGGTGAATAAATTCCTCTGTGTGATGTTTCTCTGCAGCTGTTGAGATGTGGGTAAACGCTATAATGCTCAAAATAGATATCCATTTACCCATTTCTGACCTTGATCGCATCAGTGCAAAAAAGCATTTACAATGGTAAGAGGGGAGTTTATGTGGAACAGCAAGAACAGGCTGACTAAATAGAAAGATATGTCTTGAAGGTCAGAATATGTAGGAGAAAAGCGAGACTTGCCAACTATCAAGCTGAGCTGGACCTTGCAGAGGAAATTAAAACAAACAGTAAAAAGATTTTTAGCCACAAAAATTAAAAAGGGAACAAAGAAGGAGGAAGTGGTGTGGTAATTCAGCAAGTATAGGGGCAAAGATTAAAGTTAATTTAGATACTGCCAAAAAAAACCTTTGACGCAGATTTCAGTAACTACAAATGATGCAGTACGTGGAGGCCAAGTCAAGGGGCTAATGGAAATACAAGCATGAGAATGGAAAATGCCATAATTGAGGAGGAAACAACATTGAAAGAGCTTAATGCACTGAGGTCAGTGAGCAAATAATCTCCAGCACTGAATTCTGGCTCATGTAATTAGGAATCCAGAAGCAAAATTCTTTTATGCATTTTGCCAAGTCAGACATATGCACTAAAGAATAGTACACTTCAACAGATTTTCGAGATAGACATTTCCGTGCCTGAATGTAAAGATAATAGCTCAGGAACTGCAGGAACCGAAAAATATTCAGCACAAGATACTGAAAAGTGGAAGCCAATGGAAATCAGAAAGAGTACATGATATGGCATCTCACCTGCAGGACGGGGAAAAAAAGACAGACTACAAATACCGTCAGAAACTGTCAAAACCCAAGCAAGCCCCTATTCATGTAGGAACCTTCGGTAAGAGCAATCTAGTTTGGTTAGAGATGGTTTGGTAAAATACAGAATACACAGAAAATAAAATTTAGAGGACCTGCAGTTGTCCAGTCAGCACAAGTCTGAAGTTCTTGGGCGAAGGCTGATACTCCTGTGAATCTCTAGTCTTGCTTGGAACAATGACTGGATTGCACTTGATGAGAAGGCACATCTTCCTAAAATGCAATGTGATTGACCAGATGAATGGAATCATAGGATCACAGAGTCATTTAGGTTGGAAAAGACCTATAAGATCATGGAGTCCAACCCAGCAATGCCAAGTCCACCACTCAACCATGTCCCTAAGTGCCACATGTACTCATGGCACCTCTAGGGATGGAGACTCAACCACTTCCCCTGGCAGCCAGTTTCAATGCTTAACAACACTTTCAGTGAAGAAATTTTTCCTAAAATCCAATCTAAACCTCCATTGGAACAACTTGATGTCATTTCCTATTGCTCTATCTGGTAGACTAATAACAAATTCTGATACTAATATTGCTCTTTGATTGATAGAGAAAAGATGGATGATGATACTAAAACTCACTTTTGAACTACAAAAATTACATAGCATCTGTAGAGATGTAACTGTCAGTACACATGCGTAATCCTGCATGTCTATCTTAAATGCAAAATACTGCAATTTTGTATAAGCATCAAAAATTTCACTTTAGGAGTAAATCAAGATGTACTGCAAGTGAAATGGGACAGCTGTACACATTCATATTTCTATGCACTCCTATAAATTGTTAGACTATTATTATTGGATCATATGATTAAACTTTCTGTGAAATTTGGAGAGTCTTTTAATCTACCTTGTGCTTTCTTTCCTGAACTTCAAGATAAGGTTTAATCTTAATCAATCCAAAATCCACTCTTTCCTTTCAAGGCTGTCCAAGAACTTTCACGTGCAAGTTCAGAGGACAATCGCATTAGTGGCTTGTATAATTTCAGGTATTACAATGACACGGGCCAAAGTCATCTATGAGTAGTTACACTTGAGAAGAAAAAGAAACAACCCGTAGGATTTTAAAAGTTTATATGTTTTTATTTTAAGATAGTGGAAGAAAATGCAGAATTTAATTTTTCCAAATACGATCTTGACCTTTTTAGTGGAAACATTAAAAAAATAAAAAATGAAAAATAAAAACCATCTGTTTGGCTCAAAGGAAGAAAAACGTTTCCCCAGTGACAAGTTTAAAATGAAGAGGAAATTGCCTCCAAAGCATTATGAAGGAGAAAGCCAACTTGATTGTATCTGAACCTAGCTAAAACAGTTTAAGAATAAAAGGAGAGGAAAAAGGAATTTCTCCAAGGACCAGAAGGCCACAAAAAGCATCCAAAAGAAGCAAAATCAAAAAAAAAAA